>CAIGRS010234638.1:0-13607 GCA_903798395.1 Fraxinus floribunda | reverse complement strand
AATTCATTGTACAAACAAGACATTAATTTCACAGATTAATCATAAAGTGAGATTTACGCTTTCTATCTAGTGCTTAATTGACTATCCAGAACTTATCAAAGATTTTCAATCATTGTGGCGTTCTATCCTTTTAGCCTTGGTTCTTGATTCAAGAAATGTAGTCAAAATTATAATTCTAATTTTAGTTTTCTTGGGGTTCTATCAAAACTTGTGTGGGTGCTACATCATGCAACGGGGTGACATCAGTTGGTATTAGAGTTTTGGCTCTAAAATCAGGTTTTGTTTTTATCTTTCCATTAAGTTTCAGCCAGATTCCGTCGTTTAGTGGCCCGTTTCAACATGTTTCCCTTTTTTTGTTAGTTTAAGGGTATTTTTGTTATTTTACAATACTTATATTCGGATTTGTTTTATAGTTTTCAAGTTAAATTGGATTTGTCTCTAAAATCATATTTTTATTATGATTATGATTTATTTTATGTTTGCCCATGTAAAGCAAATTCATTGTATAAACAAGACATTAATAAGAGAGATTAATCATAAAGTACATTTTCACTTTCTATCTTATTCTTAATTGAACTATCAAGAACTTATCAAACATTTCCAATCTTTTTGGCGTTCAAACCTTCCAACCTTGTTTCGTTATTCAGTAATCAAGTCAAGATTGTAACTCTAATTTTAACTTTCTTGGGGTTTATATCAAATCTTGTGTTTGTTCCAGGGTACATCCGCAACGACATTGACATCTGTTGTTATCATATCTTAGGTTCTAAAATCAGGTCTTGTTTTTATTTTTTCAGTAAGTTGCGTAAAAAACGAAATAAAAAAAAAAAAAAATATTTAAAAGATTCTACGAAGGAAGTTCAGAAAAAAAAAATGAAAGAAGATTCAAGAAAAAGGTAAAGAAAGTTTGAGAAAAGCATATTCAATTTGAAAGTGAAAATTCGAGGTCAAATCCTTTTGAGGGAGAGAATTATGCGAATCAGACATTAGAAAATATTCTAAAATAATTAGAAAAGCGAAAGATGAAAAGGATATACGAAAACGCACAAGATACATTGTAAACATTCACAACTTTTGGCTCAAGTTATAGAGTCCATGAGTACTTTCTAAAGCATATTTTGATTTTGCATATTTTTGTTGGATGATTTTGTCAAACATTTAGGGCCAAATTCTGTTGTTTATGGGTCTGTTTTAAATTTGTCTGTTTTTAGGTAAATTGTACTTTTGTTAATTTGCAGTATTTTAGTTTTGTTCAGATTTGTTTTATAGTTTCCATATTTATTTGGACTTGTCTCTAGAATCATAGTTTTGTTTTGAATAGGACTTATTTTACCCGTGACTATAATTAGAGAGATTAATCGGAAAGTGTGAATTTCGCTTTTTATCTTATTCTAGATTCAAACAAATTTCGCTTTTTCTATTTTTAGTTAGTTTAAGAGTATTTTTGTTATTTTGAAGTATTTTAATTTTATTCATATTTATTTTATACTTTCCAAGTTTATTTGGAAATGTCTCTAGAATCGTTGTTTAGTTTTGATTAGGATTTATTTATGTTTGTCTATATAAAGTAAATTCATTGTACAAACAAAACATTAATTTGAGTGGTTAATCACAAAGGGAGATTTTCACTTTATATCTAGTTTTTAATTGAACTATAACTTATCAACGATTTTCAATTTTGTTGGCATTCAACCCTTCTAGCATTGGTTCTTAATCAAGATATCTAGAAAATGAGATTATAACTCTTGACTTTTTGCTTTCCTGGAGCTCTATCAAATCTTGTGTGGGTTCTAAGGTATATCCTACAATGGGGTTTCATAGCTTTGACTTTAAAATTAGGTTTTGGTTTCATCTTTCCATTATATTACTTAAAATGAAATAATAAAAAAAAACAACAAATGACATTCAAAAGATTCTACAAATGAAGTTCAAGAAAAAAGGCAAGGAAAGTCCGAGAAAAGAAAATTCAATTTGAAGGTGAATGTTGAGGTGATTCCTTCTGAAGATGGAGGAAATAATGAGAATCAGTTATTACAAAAACATCTAAACCAATTAGAAAAAACGAAGGATAAGAAGGACGTACGAAAAGGCACGTGATGTATGAAAAGCATGCGTTTCAGTTCGGGTGTCGAATTTTCGTCCATGAGTACAATGAAAGCGTATTTTGATTTTGTATATTTTGTGACTTTGTCAAACTTTCAAGGAAAAATTCTGTTTTTTGGGATCTGTATTAGCATTTTTCTGTTTCTAGTTAATTTAAGGGTATTTTAACAGCAATATTTTAGTTTTAATCAGATTTGTTTCATCATTTCCAAGATTATTTGGATTTGTCTCTAGTATCATAGTTTTGTTGTGATTGTGATTTATATTTTATATTTGCCAATATTAAGCAAATTAATTTTACAAGTATGACATTAGCTTAATAATCATAAAGTGAGATTTTCGCTTTCCATCTTGTTCTTAATTGAACAATCTAGAACTTAATAAAGATTCTCAATCTCCATGGCGTTCAACCCTAGCAAGCCTTGGTTCTTAATTCAAGAAATGGAGTGAAATCAGTTGGTATAAGAGCTTTTCATTGTGTTGCGTAAAAGAACGAAAAAAAAAAGAAAGTAACCAACATCAAAGAACATTCAAAAGACTCTATGAAGGAAGTCCAAAAAAGCAAGAAAACTCAAGAACAAGTCAAAGAAAGTTCAAGAAAACCATATTCAATTTGAATGTGAAGATTCAAAGTTGAATCATTTTGAAGTGGGAGGGAATGACGTGAATCAATTATTAGAAAAAAAAACTCTAAACCAAATAGAAAAGTGAAGGATAAGAATGATATACGAAAACGCACAAGATATACGAAAACATGCATAACTTTAGAATCTAGGGATCGATTTACAGTTTCTAATTTGTTGAGGCATAAGGTCAACTACAAGTTCTTCTCTAATTAGCTCGAGTTCATTGACCTTCTTAAACATGTCTTTATTAACCTTCTTTAAAAACTCATCAAATAATTTTTGATAAACTTCACGAATCTCATCCTCATCTTCACAATCTTTCACAGATTGCTCATTACTATCTACTTCCTCAACCTTCTCATTGTCCTTATTAGATTCACTTCTAATCCTAGCAATGAAGGCCATACACTTCCCACTCTCCTCATGTGTAGACATCTTATTTTGATTATCCGAGCTAGACTCGTCATCAGCTAGAGTTGCATTCATAGCTTTACCTTGATTTCTCTTACCATTAGGGTACTTACTTCAATAGTGGCCAAAAACTTGACACTTATGACATCTTAATTTAGATCTATTTCTAGATTCACTAGAATCACCTCTATATCTTTCTTTAATATTCTTCTTATTTCTCAACATTTTTTTGAAAATTCTTAACAAAGTAGGCTATTTTCTCATCATTAAGTGATTCCAAATTAGATGAATCATATATGCTCTTCTTCCCTAATAGTATTCAATGCTATAGACATGTTTTCCTTAGGTTGAGATATAGCGAGTTCATAAGTTTGGAAAGATCCAACCAATTCTTCAATCTTAAGAGCATCTAGATCCTTGCTCTCCTCGATAGTCGTAACTTTAGGTCTAAATCTTTTAGGTAATGATCTCAAAATTTTTCTGTCAGGAATTCTCTCACCTAGATTGAAACTAGAGTTCACTATGTCATTCAACTTCACACATAATTCATCGAACGATTCATCGTCCTTCATTCTAATTTCTTCTAACCTAGTGGTTAACATCTGTAGTTTGGAGTTCATAACGGGTTGGTTCCCTCGTGTGGTCTCTAAAATATTCCAAACTTCTTTCGCGATTTCACATATCGACACAATCATAAACAGGGCATGGAGCTCTTTACTATTCCAGTTGTACTCAGCTAGTTCATCCTTGGTGCAAAGAGATGTCTATAGGGCAACTACACTTGAAATAGTAGAGGAAGGGGCGGCCTAACCATTTTGTACACTAACCCAAATCCGCTCATCTAGGGACTTTTAGAATCCTACGCTTTTCTACTTGGTTTTAGAATTTTTTAGATAATTTATTCGCATCATTTCCTCCCTCTTCAAAAGGATACGACCTCGAATCTGCACCTCCAATTTGAATATGCTTTTCTTGAACTTTCGTTTCTTGTTTTATGCCTTTTTTTCCTTGAACTTCCTTTTTTCTTTTGAATGTTCTTTATTGTTTTTTTTTTTTGTAATTTCATTTTTTTACTCAACTTAATGGAAAGACAAAACAAAACTTGACTTTTCGAATCAAAGTTCAAATTCCAATTGTTGTCAACCCCGTTGCAGGATGTACCCTAGAACTCACACAACCATTGATAGAACACCGAGAAAGCTAAAACCAAATCTATAATCTTGACTAAATTTGTTGAATCAAGAACCCCAAGTCTGGAATGATTGAATGTCACAAAGATTGAAAGATTTTGATATCTGGATGGATTAGTCTTTCAACTATTCTTCTTTGTACAATGAATTTGCCTTCTATAGACAAACATAAAATACTAATCAAAACAAAATTATGGTTCCAGAGACAAATCCAAATAAATTTGTAACTATAAAACAAATTTGAATAAATTTAAAATAATCTAAAATAACAAAATTACCCTTAAACTAACTAAAAACAGAAAAAACGCTAAAACGGACCCTGAACAGTGGAATTTGGCCCTTAAAGATTGACAAAGTCATCCAACAAAAACACGTGAAATCGAAATACATTTTGGATTTGTACTCGTGGATGAAGATTCGACACTGAAGTTGCAGGATGTACCCTAGAACCTGCATGATATTTGATAAAATCCCAAGAAAGCTAAAATCAGAGTTATAATCTTAACTAGAATTCTTGAATCAAGAACGAAGGCTATAAAAGGTTGAAAACCACAAATCGAAATATACTTTCAATTGTCATCAGGGATGAAAATCCGACACCCGAGTTGAAAGTTATGCATGTTGTACACCCTATGCGTTTTCGTACATTCTTTCACTTTTCCAATTGGCTTAGTATTTTTTTCTAACAATTGATCGTATCATTCCCTCCCTACTCAGAAGGATACAGCATCAAATCTTCACCTTCACACTGAATATGCTTTTCTCGAACTTTCTTTGCCTTTCTAGAAATTTCTTTGTAGAATCTTTTGAACATTTTTTTGCTGCTTTTATTCTTTTTTAATTTTGTTTTCTTATACGCATCTTAACGGAAAGATAAACAAAACTTGCTTTTAGAGCCAAATCTCTGAACCAACTGATGTCAACTTTGTTGTGGGATTACCTAAAAACCCACACAAGATTTCATAGAACCCCAAGAAAGTTAAAATAAGAGTTGTAATCTTGACTAGATTTCTTGAATCAACAACCATGGCTGGAAAGTTAAACGACAAAAAGATTGAAAATCTTTGATAGTTTATGGATAGTTCAACTCTCACTTTTTGACTAATCTCTCAAATTAATGTCTTGTTTGTACAATTAATTTGCTTTATATATACAAATATAAAATAAATCTGAATCAAAAGAAAACTATAATTCTAGAGACAAATCCAAATAAACTTGAAAACTACAAATCTGAACAAAACTAAAATAATGCAAAATAACAAAAATACCCTTAAACTAACCAAAATAGAAAAACGCTAATGCGGACACCTAAACAACGGAATTTGGCCTCGAAAATTTGACAAAGTCATCCAACAAAAATATGTAAAATCGAAATAAGCTTTGGTGTAGATTTTTTTTTTTTTAAATAATTGATTCGTATCATTTCCTCTCTCTTCAAGAGGATAAGACCTCGAATCTTGACAATCTAATTGAATATGCTTTTCTCGAACTTTCTTTGCCTTTTTCTTGAATTTTCGTGCTTTTTTCTTGAACTTTCTTTGTTGATCTTTTGAATGTTATTTGTTATTTTTCTTAAATTTCATTTTTTTTTATGTAACTTAATGGAAAACAAAAACTAAACCTGATTTCAAAGCCAAAGCTTTGTTATCAATTGACGTCAACCCTATACCAGGATGTACACTGGAACCTACACAAGATTTGATAGAACTTTAAGAAGCTAAAATCGGAGTTATAACGTTGACTAGCTTTCTCGAATCAACAACAAAGGCTAGAAGGGTTGAATGCAACAAAATTTGAAAATTTTCAATAAGTTCTGGAATGTTCAATTAAGAAATAAAAAGCAAAAATCACTTTTTATGATTAATATCTCAAATTAATGTCCTATTTGTAAAATGAATTTGCTTCATATCCCTAAACATAAATTAAATCATAATCAAAACAAAACAAAGTTTCTAGAGACAAATCCAAATAAACATGGAAACTATAAAACAAATCTGAATAAAACTAAAATACGGGGAAATAACAAAAATACGCTTAAACTAACTAAAAACAAAAAAAACGCTAAAACGGACCCCTAAACAACTGAATTTGGCCTTCAAAATTTGTCAAAGTCATCCATAAAAATATAATCGAAATATGCTTTCTATTGTACTCATGGACGAAAATTCAACATTCGAACTAAATATTATGCATCATTTCGGTTAGCAAATTGGTTTAAAAAAATTTATGATAATTGATTCGCATCATTTCCTCCATCTTTAAAAGGATTCGACCTCGAATTTTAGCCTTCAAATTGAATATGCTTTTCTTGAACTTTTTTTGGCCTTTGCTTGCTTTGTTCTTGAAATTCCTTTGTAGAATCTTTTGAATGTTCTTTGTTCTTTGTTGTTTGTTTATTTTTTATTTCAGTTTTTCATGCAAATTAATGGAAAGATAAAAACAAAATTTGATTTTAGAGCCAAAACTCTAATACCAACTAATGTCGACCATGTTGCAAGACGTACCCTAGAACCCATTATTTGATAGAATCCCAAGAAAGTTAAAATCAGAATTATAATCTTGATTAGATTTCTTAAATCAAGAATCAAAGTTGAAAGGTTTGAACGTCACAAAAATTGAAAATCTTTTATATGTTTCAGATAGTTCGATTAAGAATAAGATAGAAAGCAAAAATCTCACTTAATGATTAATTTTTCAAATATTAGTCTTCTTGTAAAATGAATTTGATTTATATAGGAAAATATAAAATAAATCCTAAAAAAAGCTTCATCTAGAGGCAAATCCAATAAACTTAGAAAATATAAAACAAATCTAAATAAAAGTAAATATTACAAAATAACAAAAATACCCTTAGACTAACTAAAAACATAAAAGCGCTAAAACAGACCCTGACAACGGAATTTTGTCCTGAAAGTGTGTCAAAGTCATGCAACAAAAACATGCAAAATCGAAATTCGCTTTGGACAAAAATCCGAAACTGAAAGTTAAGGATGTTTTTGTACATCTTGTGCATTTTCATATATCCTTTTAATTCTTCACTTTTCCATATGGTTTATATTTTGTTGTGATAATTGATTCACATCATTCACTCCCTTTTCAAAAGGATTCGACCTCGAATCTTCACCATCAAATTGAATATGCTTTTCTCGAATTTTCTTGACCATTTTCTTGCATTTTTGTTTAACTTCATTTGTTGAATCCTTTATTTTTTTCTGGTTAACACAACTTAGTGGAAATACTTTTATAAAACCTAATTTTAGAGCTAAAACTTTAATACCAACTATTGTCAACTCCGTTGCAAGATGCTCTAACCTACACAAGATTTGATAGAACCCCAAGAAAGCTAAAATCAGGATTATAATCTTGACTAGATATCTTGAATCAAGAACTGTGGCCGGAAGGGTTCAAAGATTGAAATTATTTGATAATAACAATTGTAGTTACAAATTATGCAATATGAAAATAATTTGTTAGAAAATTAATTACTTGTCCACTTAGATTATCTGCTAAAATATTATTATTTTTTTCCATCTATATAGATGTTCTATATTGATTTTATATATATTTCATATTTCATATAGTTTTAACCATATTTTATGTCTTATTTTATCACAGTTTGTCTTCACAATATGTTCTTATGTGTTTTTCATATTAACATTTTCCATTATTGAATGGAATACATTGATTTATTTCTCTCTATAATTATATGCGCAACAGTTATATGAGTTCTGTTGTTTTACCTTTGAAAAATTAAAAATAAGTTAATTTACATAGTTTCGGTTAAGACTAAGTCCATTCGAAATTGAAATAGTACAATCTTTGTGGGTACGATACTTGAACTCAAAATCCATTTTCATTTACGTATTTTTTTGTTGAATGACAATGTGAAACTTTCTAGGCCAATATTTTGTTGTTTAGGGATATGTATAAGCGTTTTTTCTGTTTTTAGTTAATTTAAGGGTTTTTTTTTTTCAGCATTTTAGTTTTATTCTTATTTGTTTTATATTTTTCAACTTTATTTAGATTTATCTCTAGAATCATAGTTTGTTTTGATTAAGATTTATTTTATGTTTACCAATATAAAGCAAATTCATTGTACAAACAAAACATTAATTTGAGACATTAATCATAAATTGAGAATTTTGCTTTTTATTTTGTTTCTAATTGAACTATCCATAAAACTTATCAAATATTTTTGATCTTCGTGAAGTTTTTCAATTCTAGTATTGGTTAATTTCTGTTGATGCCAAAAATCGTACCTGGGCCAACTCGAGCCTAATGGAAAAGCTCCACCAGATCCTATCTTCAATACCTGAAATGAAGGCGTCGATGTGTGTCCTCGTCGCCCCTCCGATGCTTAAGTCAGAGAGGGAATTATGTGAAAAATTGTATATTGGAATATTATGTAAAAACATACCTTAATAATGAGGTTAGATTATGTATTTATAGATGTTGGANTGTGAAAAATTGTATATTGGAATATTATGTAAAAACATACCTTAATAATGAGGTTAGATTATGTATTTATAGATGTTGGAGGGGGAGTCCTGGAAGGACTTAACTTCTTGTAGTTCTAGTTATCTTAGGTGTTTGTATTGTGTTAGAAGTGCACAATTTGTGTTAGGGTAAAATTTGTAATAAACTAGGAGTTTGTAATTAATTAGGACTAGTATTCCTGGACGAGACCTCATAATGGACCCGACCTTGGAATCAGCCCATTTGGAGTGGGCCAAGATCGGGCCTACTAGCCCGAGTTTGGGTCAAGTAGCTCGAGCTCGGGCCTATCGATATTTTTTCCTCATCACAGGCCCCCGTGCATCCAAGTCGCAGCTAAAAGTTATGTGATTGAGCTGCGAGGTGAGATGCAAAGAGGCGCAACAAGTTTAAGTCTTTGTTCTATTTGCAATTGGTGGTCTGACGAAAAATGCATGGTGGTCGAGGTTAGGGTAATTTGGTCGCGCGGGCGACCTTATATTGTTTTTAGTATACTAGCTGCATGCACATAGCACGATATTATGCTAGGTTGAATGTACTAGTTGCATGCACGGAGCACGACCTTATGCTAGGTTGATGTGTAGATAGGCCCTCGAGTACATAGATCTAGGAAAGAAAGTTTTAGGTTTTTAAGATCGATCATTTTACTTGTTGATTTTTAGGACTAATTAGTACGACGTGTTCGCAATGATACTTGTATGGGGCAAGGTTTTGTGGTGCTTGCGCGTGGCAAGGCTCCTGAGGTGCTTGCTCATGGGCAAGGATTGAGGTGCTTGCGCGTCGCAAGGCTTCTGTGAGATCATGCCCGTAGTATGTCTCGAAGAGTGCTCATGGCATGTTTTGAGTTGATCGTGCCATGGGGGCCCAACGGGGCTTTTGTGGTCACTTCGAGACGTGCTACTAGGTGATTTTATAGCTCGAGTGATTGTTTGTAATGAGCTCGAGATGTGTTACAATGCCATGTTTTGGCGAAGTAGCTCGAGTTATGCTGAAAGAGCTCGAGACGAATTACAAGGCCATGTTTTGGCCAAGTAGCTCGAGTCTTGTTTGTTTATGAGCCCGAGACGTGTTACAAGGTCATGTTTTGACCAAGTAGCTTGACTCATGTTGAAGGAGCTCGAGACGTATTACAAGGCCATGTTTTGGCCAAGTAGCTCGAGACTTGTTTGTTTATGAGCCCGAGACGTGTTACAAGGTCATGTTTTGATCAAGTAGCTCGAGTCATGTTGAAGGAGCTCAAGACGTATTACAAGGCCATTTTTTGGCCAAGTAGCTCGAGTCATGTTGAAGGAGCTCGAGACGTATTACAGGGCCATGTTTTGGCCAAGTAGCTCGAGTCATGTTTGTTTATGAGCCCGAGATGTGTGTTTTGACCAAGTAGCTCGAGTCATGTTGAAGGAGTTCGCCTCGTATTACAAGGCCATGTTTTGGCCAAGTAGCTCGAGTGATGTGCGGCAGCAGGCTTGATCTCGACCACTACATGTTATTACGAAGAATTTTGGGTGCCACAGGTTGGGGTCGAGTACTGCCTTATGCTTGGTTATCGAACTCTAAGTAGACGCGTTCGAGATGAGTTCTTAATGTTTTATAAAATAACGTAAAGGTACATGGACTTAGTGATATATCAAAACAAGTTATTGGTTTTGTTTAGAAAGTATATGCAAGTGGTGACACATGGATGGTTAAGATTTCGTGGAGAGGTTAGGCTATGTTACAAAACACATTAGCACGAGATACTATAATCATATTGAAGATGTGTGACAGAAGACGTTTTCCTTGATGCTTGGAAACCAGGATAGGTGCTAGGTACAACTATGGATCTAAACATACGAGAATAAATTCGTCGATCAAATAGGTGTCCTTACGTTGGACATGTCACTCATAACAACATTAAGCTAATGTTATGAAACTTCAAAGATGTTTTACATCATGTAACATTTTAGTTAGCTGGACAATGCATGTTTGAAAAAGAATGAAGAAAAGTTAACATGAGAAAGATTTGCATAACCCTTCCCACAATATATTCGGTTACTGGACCAAAAAACACATAGTTTCAACCTGGTTTAACATCTATTTATTCCATGATAAGTTGTGTTGGCAGATTAATGTTTAGTACTCATGCCATGTGTCAAGGATATCATTTTTCAAAGAGTTGAGTTCCTACCGTGGACAGCATGATAACAAATGCTTCACATGGTATTTGTAAAGTTATCTGTTTCGGGTGCTAAACAAGAATCAATTTCAGAGTCTATTGATAGATCATCTTCTTTCGATCATAAACCAATCACAAAGATAGTTGAGAAATTTTTCTAAAGATTAGTAGTAGATTGCAATATTGGTATTTTACCAAAAGGAAAATAGGCTCCAATTCTTGGTGCAGACAGATAAACATTGCGCAACCCAACATCATCGCGGGATTTCACGCATCTTCCTAGAAGAAGAAAAAACCTTCAACACATTGTCCTCTAGTTAAATTAATTAATCAGTTAATTATTTTCATGTTTTTTCCCATCTCAATGCATTAAATATAATAACTAAATGTAGTAAATGAGCAATACTGCAGTCATTCAGAAACAGGGGTAGATATACGAATTTTTCGCGCACGAGCTAAAATTATTACAATATTATGGGAAGTAATGATTACTTGGGAGGGGATCTACGGCGGATCCAGGAATTTTTCGCTACCGGGCTAAAATTTAAAAGTCGATATAATAAATGTTGTAAGTTGTAACTCATATTCCCAAAGTAATATCTTGCTTTAAAACACTTCAAAGCAAGAGATTTCAGGATGTCATAACGGGAAGATGAGCAAGGGGAGGAGGTGAAGATGCCTACTCTCTAAATTAATGAAACATTATTAACAAGTCTCAAGTAGATCATGTTTTCACTTTCTGAACTCACTTTTTAAGAAAAAGATAGTGCCCCAAGTAATAAAGAACAAAATTCGATCGGTTGAATTGGCATAATAGAACTTTCCTTACAACTACCTATGCATATTTAGTTCTTAATTTTTCCATAGTAAACCAATTTTCTGAATTTCTAGTTTGCTTAAAAATACGATAAAGCTTCCCAAATCATTTTGCAACTTCAACTTGAGAATATATTAAAACAACAATATAAATGACATCGGTACTCGGTAGTGAAACAAAGGCATATATATAATACTAGAAAGCCAAAGTTAAAATCACATTTGTCATTCATCCCAGAAAAGTAAGAAGCAGAAAGTCTACATACCGAAATCAGTGAATAATCCTGGCACATGGCGACTTGGAGTGCAGTCCGGTCATCAATATCCCAGAAATTGACGTCAGTAATGAACCCATAATTTGGTTATGGCTAAGATCGAACACAATCAAATTCTTTAACTTTCCAATTTCACTAGGAAAACATTAAATGATCCCATTATTGTGAGAACCAACTCATTTAATCTTCCTGCCATATTCCCTAAACTTGATGGTAGACATCCTTGAAATTCATAGACACTGTTGACTTGCCAATGTTGTCAGGAAACTAAAGATTCAACCTCAAAACTCTTTAATTCCCATCAAATAGGTAGAAATTTTAAAAAAATGTCGGCGAACATATATTGCACAGGCGGTTCAGAGAGTTTAAGAAGTGGTGGATCGTAAATCAAATAATATTAATAAAAAAAAGTGATTTGGATCGGGAAAGAATGATTTGTCGACAATTACGTAATAATTAGAATCCGGTTGATCTATTTAATGATAGATTTTTCTACCAAAGTTTTTTTTTTTTGTTTGCAAAAATTGATTTTTCAATAACATTAAACAAAATTTCTTAACATGTGAAAAATAAAATCAGCCTTAAATTTAGCCCATCATTGCCTCGGATTAAAAGTTGATAAAAATCAAAGTCAAAAGTAATAATTAATTTCAATCATGTTTCAACTTTTCATCCAAAAGTGTAATCAATTTTTTATCGAAAACTACCAAAAATTTGATTTTCAGCAAAACCATGCGGGTTAAATTCTTTCGAGATCCGAAATGTTATATTAAGATCGATCAAACTAGCTAAATATTAAGCTAGGAATTCTATTTTACTAGGCACGCAAAACATAGTGCATCCATATTTATCTTATAGTCTTAATTAGGACATAAATTTATTTTGATTAGCTTAATAAGAGCAAAGATCTTGCAGTAATAACTAGCATGTTGGAAGTTTAGAAAATAAACAGAGATTCAATTTGTGGTGGTTGATTAAACAAGTTGAAAAGATGAAATTTGTGGTGGTTGAATTAAACAAGTTGAAAAGAAGAACTAAAAATACCAAACCTAGTATTCCAGTTGAGGGTCTATAAGCTGAAGCTTTCAAGGCACCGCCCTCAACATGATTTCGGGCAATCCGAATTTTCCAATGGCCGTTTCCATCTTCTTCTAAAATCTTTTTCTATGTGTTCTCTTCGTGGTTAACTATATCGATTCCCATAGACGGCGCCAATGTTGATGCCAAAAATCGTACCTGGGCCAACCCCGAGCCAGATGGAAAAGCTCCGTCAGATCCGATCTCCAATACCTAAAATAAAGGCGTTGAGGTGTGTCCTCGTCGCCCTTCCAATGCTTAAGTCAAAGAGAGAATTATGTGAAAAATTGTATATTGGTATATTATGTAAAAACATACCTTAATAATGAGGCTAGATTATGTATTTATAGATGTTGGAAGGGGAGTCCTGGAAGGACTTAACTTCCCGTAGTTCTAGTTATCTTAGGTGTTTATACTATGTTAGAAGTGACTAAGGCAAGCATGAGGTGTTTAGTGTTTAATA
>CAIGRS010234634.1:0-15421 GCA_903798395.1 Fraxinus floribunda | reverse complement strand
TGAATTTCGGTCATCATTCATTCATCTCGATTACACCTTCATGTGAGATATTGATTCTTCATCTTCACGAGTTTGTTTAATGCAAAATTTCACCTTTTTCTTCTTTCTTTTTTTGAAATTTAAATATGATCATCCATGAATCTTTAATCCCGAATTTCTATCTTTGTCATGCTACGATATAAATACGAAAATTACGCCAAAAAAATTATTATATGATAGGTGGGGTCCACTAGAAGATGATGGAGCCAGGAATGTATCGTGGGCATTCCAAATTGACTTGATTTCTTTGTAACACATCTTTCATATGGACAACTCGATAAATGACGAGTTCAAAGCAACAAGTCAAATATAATGTTTAGAGCCCATTCGTATTTTCTATTTCTATCATTTAACTCATATTTTGATGTCACCTTTTTCAATTTATTTCCGGGCTATGTTCTTTACTCATTGGAGTAGATTCTTGATATTATTTCAAAGTTTCATGACAAACAACGTAGCACATCTTTCGGTCGAAAAACAATAACGGCAAGTTCAAACAAACAAGACAAATATGAATGCTAAAAATGGGTTTAAGAATACTATTTTTTTTCGTTTAATTCTCAACTTGGTTTCACCTTTTCAGCTTATTTTATATGTTCTGCACTCTTCGTGTTAAGTATTATATCGAAGTATATAACTATATATGGCAAACTTCACAGTGCCCATTTTGAATTAAAAACCATTAAACGTGGAGTTTAGATAATGAATCAAAAATAGCAGCAATTATGCATATAATAATTCGATTTTGTTTCCATTTTTAACCTTAATTTACATTAAAATCTTATTTTGACGTCAATTTAACTTATCTTGCTCATATAATTAAATTTAAAAGTAAGACAAAACTAAACCATAATTATTTTTTTATAACTTTTAGAAAAGTAAAAATAATAATAAAAAAAAAATTATAAAACTTGGGAGTCGAGGACCCTATAGGCATCCCCTATAAGTACAATCAACTTATCTATTACTCATTTATATTTATTTATAATTTAAATTATTTTACACACTTCCAAACATGCTTTAAAAATAATAAAATCCAACGAGTTAAAATTGAGTTGGGTGAGGCATTCTATAGCCATGCCCTCAATCTTTATGCTAGATCTCGATCCCAAAAATTCGATAATCATCTTGAACTTTTCCTAATATGTGATTGAAAAGGAAGAAAAAGTTATTAATGTGATGAAAATATTATTTTATTGAAGAATGTGTGGTTGAAAATGAGTAGAAGAATGAGAATGAAAAAAATAATGTGTACCAACAGGGACTTAGTCTGATTGCATTAGAAATCTAGAAATCGCGCCAATGCTGGAACTTGCTATACATAAGCATCATTGGCTTCACATTGAAAATAGTTTTTTCGAATACACGTCTGATTATTAGCAAAGTAGATAGTTATTATTATTATTTAATAAAAATCGACACTATAAAATAGAAAAGTTAAAATGTCATCGTCGAAATAAAAGAAAGTTCATTTTTTTTTATTGAGAAAGCAAGTTGCTAGAGCGGTTATTCGGTGGCCAACTACTACGCACGCTAACCATTTTAAAGTGCATTTTGACTTCAATACGAACCTTCGATTTTTACTTTTACTTTTAAATGGTTTTTGTTGCTTTTAATAGGTGTTTTAACAGAGTTTTGTCCTATTTAGATTCTACAGTATCAGTAATGATAGATGAATGTACATTACAAAATGGGAAAATTTGTGACTTATTGTAATTTTACTAATTTCTCAATTGAGTTGTAAAAACTTTCAATATACTTCAATTTATGTCAATTGTGTCACTGTATATTAATATTGCATCGGTTGAGTCGATATAATTAATTTTGTCTCTATTTAGGGCTCTTCGTTCATTGTCGTCAAATCTTTTAACGTCATACACTTATATAACAGTTACATACTAGTGGTCATCCTATGTAAACAAATGATATAATTGAAAAACTTGTTTACACATTAGACTTATGGAATGAAAATAATCAAAATCATAGATTTTTCGATTATGTCATTTTTGGATTACCTTTGATGCCCATACTCCCAACAAGTTGTTGTTCAGAATCGTGAAACTATCGTTTGAGAAGTAAGCAAGATGGTACCTATTCAGTCATAAAGATAATTGTTCTTTGCTCCCACACTGCCTTGCCGTAGCTCAATCCCTTAGAATGTGTAAGCAATTCCCACTGGGGATTCATCGCTTTTCCACAAGCATCATGTGGTTTAAGTGTATGATAAATTGATAAGACGCATCTCATTTGTTACAGTGTGTCTTGATTAGACAGACCGATTATAAAATATTTATGATTTTTGACAAGATTGTAATTAATAAGTGAAGCGATCAGTTCTTAGATTTTTGATATATTTTGAGTTTTCAAAAATTTATTAAAAAGTGAGTTGTTCATCAATGTATTTTTTTTTTTTTAATAACCTTTATCAGTGTAATCTTAAAAATCCGATTGATGCCTCTTTACACCCACAAAAAAAATAAAAAATAAAAATCGTTTTTGGACCAAAAAGGAATTCAAATGGATTCGATTTTTAATAAAAATAGAAATAAAAACAAATTAATTTCGATAATGATCGCTGGAGCCCAAGACAAATTCAAAATCGTTGTAATGTGACTTATTTAGCCTCTGTTTGACAACAATTATTTCAAAATTCTTTAATTCTCATATCCACTGTTAACTACAAATTTATACATTAAAATATTTTGCAAATAAATCCAAAATTTTTTCATACTTTTTAATCACACATTTTTCAAAAAATCCTTCTTCAAAACTCAATTTTCTCAAATAATGACTATCAAACATGCCTTGTCACTTTAGTATTACACAAACATTCACTTCATTAGCGTTATTAACGTTATATGCATGTATTGGTCGTTAAAACATTCGTGCGAACTAAGCGTCGTTAAACCTTCCAGGCGACGTTGCGTTTTAACTTGCAGTGACATTTTTATCCTTTTTTCAATGATGAAATAGGGTTAACAAAAGCATTTTGGGATTTTCCAATGAACGTTATGGGTTTTTTTTTTCTTTCTTTCAAAAAATGATAATGTATAAAGAAGATTTTTAATTTAAATTGAACGCAACAATTGTTAGTCCAATATCAAGATCTAATGTCTCAATATCGAATTTAGAATGTATGTGGATAATAAAGTTTTTTTTTTGTGGAAATTAAAATCAAATTTTTAGTGATTTTATTAAAAGATGTTGAACTGTGTGGTCGAAAAGTTGTGAGATCCGTAAAATATGAACTTAAAATTCATTATTAGCTTTGACTTAAATTAAAATCTACCAATCAAACTGGACAAAGCGACCAAATATGTTCATATTAGTATATTATTTCACTTAATGACTAAATGAGTCATAAAATTACTTTATTGATCAATATGAAACTTCACGCGAACTTCAATGACCATTTGTGAGATTAACCCAAACAAAAACAAAAACAAAAGAAAACCAAAGTGTAGTCGTTTTATAATAATTCCCCTTAAAGACTTAAACTTTGTTCAATCAATTCTCAAGTCTTCTGTCATTACATGCTGGATTCATTCAATCTGTTAATAATTAATTCGTAAGAATCAAAAGCATGTTAATAATTCGTAAGAATCAAAATCGAATTTCTTTATGTAATTTCTACTATATGCTACTTCAACTCCGGGTCCGCTGAGCTCGCTCCAATCCAACTTTCTCCGGTATGGCCCTCCCTGAAGTTGCTGATTTCGCCCGCAACTTCGCGGTCATGGTCAGAGTTCAAGGCCCTGTGAGTCCCGTCTCCTTTTTTTTTCGTGTTTGATTGTTTGTTTGAGCTTTCAAGAGATTTAATTGCTCGTGGGGATTTTTTGAGAATGTCAATTTGAAATCTGACTGCGCCTTTTTGTTTTCGATGGATCTAGATTGTTTTAGAATACCAAATTAGGAATTTGACTGGTTGTTTGAGCGCAAGCTGCCGGGACATCCACGATTATAAAAAAAAAAAAAAAAAAGTTAATAACAGATACATTGTCAATTTGCTTAGTTCACCCCCCCCCCCCCCCCCCCTCTATTTTTCATTGTTAATTCGTTTAGGGTTGTACATTTAAATGATNTTATTTAACCCAAACCCCGTAGTGAATTCTGTAAATAGGTTGAGGATTTTACGTTTTAAAATGGGGGAACTAGCGTATTTTGGGTGAGGGGTGACTCCCCCCCCTCATAGAGGTTATCGACCGGGCCCCCCCCCCCCCCCTTCCCCTTCCCCTAATTGTAGCCTTTGATTTTTTTGGGTTCCATGTTTTCAGGACCCAAAGGGACTCAAAATGCGAAATCACGCTTTCCACCATTATAAGTAAGTCATTCTGTCGTTTACACATATACTTACAAATATATGTGTGTGCATATATGGGATAGTTGTAGTATTATTTGATTGTGTAGTAACCACATGAAGATAAACAGGGTGGTGACACTGTTTTTGTCTTATTGAAGTAGAATTTCGTTACTATGTTTTTGCAGTTCTGGCAAAACAACACTCTCTGCATCTGGAACACTTCTTCTGGGTTTTAATTCGGATGCTTCTACAGGCAGCAGCAACACCATGCAAGTTTTGACTGTTGCTTCTGTAATTGAGCCATTTTTATCTCAAAAATATGGAGAAAACGTATCAAAGGTTGGAGTTTCTGACATATTAATAGCATGCAAATGACTTCGTGTAGATTTATTTGTTTCTGTATTGGCGGTTTCTTTTGGGCATTTTTGTTTTAATTTTACATTTTCTTTCTTGCAGGACAAAGCCCAATTGATACCTGGTGCTCGGATTGATATATTGTTGGAGGTTTTACTCTTACACGTTAAAAGATATTATTTCCTAGGTGACTTTTTGAGTGTTCTTTTGGGTGATCGATAATACGTGTCTTTTGACAACTAGGGCACAAAAGTGCTGAAAGGTGATAAAGTGGGGAATGCAGAGGCTTGGTTGCCTGCTGAACTGATAAAGATGGTAGGCTTTTAGCTACAAAACATAAAGTTTACCTTGACGCTCTTCTAGCTTTGTCATTCTCTATGGTATCAAGTTGTTGGATTCATATTCATTTCCTGGATTCTATTTTTATTCTCGATGATCTTTTCAAACGCACTAAAAGCTACTTGACACTGTAAATGTGATGTACTGTTTGGAGGTTAACATTCCAGAGTCATCTTCTGCTGTTCAATCGCTGATTGAAGCTTCTTCTGGTTCATTGGAGCATGGTTGGGAAGTTGGCTGGTCGCTAGCTTCTCATAACCGTGGTCCTCAACATGTTATGGAAACCATTCAGTCACAGGTGATTTGACCGTGTCACTTTTCTCAATTTTAACTAGAATATTCCTCCATTACTAAATGTCATTTTTTTGGGCATATATGAATATGAAAGATTAGCTTGTGTGGTGAAGAGAAGTCACTCTGAATCCCATTAAACTGTTAAATTTCTTTAGTTCAATAAACTGTTAATCTTTTGTCATTCTGTATTATGTAACAGGAACTATCAACTGATCATTTCAGGTTGAGCAATTTTCCTTCCAGAGCCAAAGACAAATGCTTGGGATGGAGTTGAGCAATCCGAATCTTATGGGCCAATCAACCACGAGGATTGCCCTGCTCACTGTTCCCTCAAAACTTTTTGAGGTATTATGATTTTGTATCTACCTTAATCATCAGGATTCAGAACCACATCATTTCGATAACACTAGCAAAAAGTACATTGAAATTGGAATTTTTTTCCTGTTGGGACGTTTTGTCTATACAATTAAGTTGGAAAGTGACAGTGATGACAGTATAATTCTTTTTCCTACAGAATTTTCCGAAGTTAAATACATCTGTACCCAAGAGGGGAGATCTTGTTCTGGCTATGGGTTCTCCTTTTGGCATATTGTCGCCTGTACATTTCTTTAACAAGTAATAATTCCTTCTTCCCCTTTATTCCTCTAATCTTTGAATTCTTGTTACTTGTTAGTTGGTAACTGTGGTTGTGTATTCCTATGCCTCGACATAAATGCTTTGAATATGTGCATGGTGAGCTCACTTGAAGTGTTAGAAGATCCTTGACCCAACCTTTCTTAAATAAGAGAAATTGATATATGGGGTTGCTTTTTTGAATATAAATTGCATCATACTTCATATATGTTATCTTTTTGATATATCGAATTTTGTTTTGAGTGCTCATTTCACTCTTTCTACTGCTGGATTAGTTTATCAGTGGGGTCCATTTGCAACAGCTATCCACCCAGTTCCTCCAAAAGATCTTTATTGATGGTTGATATTAGGTGTCTTCCTGGTGCGAGTGACTGTCCTGAAAATCTATATTTGCTTCATTTTTCTTGTGAAGTCTGTTTTCATTCTGGCTCTGCATTTGATAGGAATGGAAGGTAGCCCAGTATTCGGAGAATGTTCTCAACTTATCGGTCTTCTGGCTAGACCACTGAGGCAAAAAAACAGTGGTACTGAAATTCAGGTATATAGGAATGGTTACATGTCTTATTTGTGGGAAATCCTTCTAAAATGTGTAGCAATAGTATCATTTACGTCTGTACTTGATTCGTTTTTGGAATTACGATTTAAATTTATCTCTGTGCCCTACTGTATGGCATTTTTAGCTTTTATGTCTTTGGCCTTAGTCTTTTCAACTTTAAATAAGCCTGTTTAGGTCAGATTAAAATCTGATTTTAATTTAAGTCAAAGTCAAACAATTAATATCAATCACATCTTTCATTGGTCCCACATCTTTTCAACCACACATTTCAAAAATTTCTATCACAATCCACTAAAAATCTGATTTTAATCCAAACCAAACACCCTTTAAATCTTAAAAGGATGGTTTTTCCTATTCTGTATTCAAACATATCATGAGACATCTCTAACCAGTGCAGTGTAGCCAATTTTATTGTCAATACCGAACCTTGATTTTTCAACTTTGAAAACTCTTGATTTAAAGGTGGTTTTCTGTTATACATCTTTTTACACATATATGCTATTGGAAACACCTTTACGTGCCTTATGAAGGGCAAGATCTTTCCATAGTATCATTCATCGAATCCTAGGAGTGTATTTAGTTAATATCAAGGACTAAGGTTATGTTTAACGCTGTTCAAACCAATAACAGTAGAACACCATAGAAGCTTGCTTTACTATATATAATTGTTTCCCAAAATGGTGGTTTTGGATAACAGCTGGTGATTCCATGGGATGCCATTGCATCGGGTTGCAGTGACTTGCTGCACGAGGAGCCTCGTGTTAAATGGAAAGGGAACCATTGTAATGATGAAAATTTGAAGACATCACCCAAAGGGAAATTAGATGGATCCTCAAGTGACGTGCAAGAGCATCCTCATTCAGGTCCCCTTCTTCCTTCTCCTGTAGACAAGGCAATGCCTTCTATTTGTCTTGTTACCATCGATGATGGATCATGGGCTTCTGGTGTTTTGCTCAACAAACAAGGTCTCATTCTTACTAATGCTCATCTCTTGGAGCCATGGAGATTCGGTAAAGCTTCTGCAAATGGTGAAATAAATGAGATCAAGTCCAAGGTTGCTACTTTTCCAACCAATGAATCTACACCTAACGGTCCTCAGAATTTGCATCCAACAAAATCGAGACCATCGGATATTTCGCTTAATGGTGAGCAGGGGTTATCTAGACGTGGCTTGGCCAACATCAGCCCTAGAAGCATATGTGTCCGGTTAGATTTTATGGATCCTTGGACATGGAGCAACGCTAGTGTTGTTTATGTTTCCAGAGGGCCATTGGATATTGCCCTGTTGAAGCTTGAGACCGCATCGGATCAACTTTGTCCCATTGTCATGGATTTCACTAGTCCATCCCCTGGATCAAAGGCATATATAATTGGACACGGTTTGTTTGGACCACGATGCAGTGAGCACTTCATCTAACCATGCTTTATTCTTTTATATATTTCTGGTACCCTTTCCCCCTTGGATTCTGGTCATCAATACAGATGGCACCGTACCTATTTGTTATCTTGTTTCCTCTCTAATTTCTTTTCAATAAAATACTTCGCCGACCGTTCAAAGATTTGAATTCTCTTAAGAATTTTAGGATGGTATATGAAAGGCCTTTCCTTAGCCATCTACCCTTGTGTACAAGGGGTAAAATTTACAATGTTAACTAAAGAAGATTAATGTTATTTGTTGATGACATCACAAGGTGCTCTATATTAGTCCACTTCATTTTATTAACATTCAATGATAAATCGGGATTTTTGACCTCAATCTAATTACTGCTATCTAGTCTGACGAGTTTATTTATTTTTCCTTCAGACTTCCTTCCATCTGCTTGCCATGGTGTAATATCTAAAGTAATTGAAGCAAAGAGGCCTAAACTGCAATCCAATCAGCTGGGTAGAGAAGAACTTTTTCCAGCTATGTTTGAAACAACAGCTGCTGTTCATCCTGGCAGTAGTGGTGGGGCCGTTGTCAATTCTGATGGTCACATGATTGGTCTTGTCACAAGGTACGGAATTCGAATACAATAAATGACTGAGAGCATGTTGGGCTATTCTTAAAAGTTTAATAACTCTCATAGATTAATAAATTCAGCCCGGGTTTGGCATAGATTAAAATTACAAGTAAATAAGTAAAGTTGAATGATTGAGAGTTTGTAGCTATCCTTACCGCTTGTCATTTGCCTCAGTATGTGTGCATGGTGTTTCGTGTGCTGGTTGCAAATTACTCGATCTTTAACTTTCAAATGTTAGTGCAGCAATGCCAGGCATGGTGGAGGGACAGTTATACCACATTTGAACTTTAGCATTCCATGTGCAGCTCTGGCGCCAACCTTCAATTTCTCCAAAGGTTATCCAATTTTAACTCGAATACTAATTCCTTGGTCGAAGAAACTATTTTGTGGTAAATTCGATACATGCAATTTACTTGAATATACTTAAGAGAAGTTAAAATATGACAAAGGGAAAAGAATGTGATCTCTCCTATAGGTTCCAGCACTATTATATATTTGCTTAACTACCGAGTTTTCTGGTGATAACTCTTTACTTCTATGATGCAGATATGCAGGACTATTCGCTTTTAGAAGATCTCGACAAGCCTAATGAACACCTTTCTTCTGTATGGGCATTGATGCCACCATTATCTCCAAAACCCGGGCCCTTCTTGCCCAATCTACCTCAGTTTCCCATAGAAGATAAAAATGAAACCAAGGGTTCTCGATTTTCCAAATTTATTGCTGAGACGAACGAGTTACTGAAAAATACAGCTGAGCTTGGCACGGATAAGAACTACACTAACAAACTAATACCTAGTAAGCTGTGATGGTCTGAGAATGCTGTTTTCGATTAAATTATAAATCGCCACTGTATTTTCCTATTTGTAATTTTTATACCAAGCTTCAAAGTCTGTCTGTTGTAACCTATTATTCAGTCTGAAACTGTATTTTGTACAAGGATTTGCTCATCAATTTGTAGCTATAGCATTGCCTAAATGTTTGATGTAAAATTATCATATTGCATTTTCGTTTTTGTTCAGTTTATTTTATTATCTATGATTATCGTGTTCGTTGATTCCTTTACTAAGATTTTTGCTTGATTTGTTTCGAGAATAACAATTTTGAAAGATTTTTTTTCTATTATTTATTTATATGGAGTAGAAATTATTTTAATTTTACAAATGTGCAACTATTTTTGTTTATACAAATCAGCCTGTATTATTCTTATTATTATGAAAGTTTAATTTTATAATAATAGCATTTGATGGTGCAACATTATACGTAACTAAAAATAGAGGCTTAGTTGTCAATTGTCACTAGGCCCTTTTTGATATCTATAATTTTCCATGGTTCCATTTTCCATCTTTCACCTTGTTTGATAGGCAAATTTTCCTTGGAAATTGTTTTCCCCCCAACCTCTCTTTTCTTGGTTTTCATGGAATTTGTTTTCCCACCACTTTGGTGGGAAAATGGTTTTTCACTTTTTTTTTTTCAATTGGAATAAATTCTATCAACAATGGCAAAAAAATTTTCCCTTTAATGGACAATTTTTTTTTATGCGTTTTTTTTTTTTTTTTTGCAATTGGAAAAAATTCTATCAACAATGGCAAAAAAATTTTTTTCCCTTTAATGAACAATTTTCATGCAAAACAAAATCAAACGAATAGTATTCGGTATGATAATTTTATTTTTTTTGGCAATTGAAACAAATTCTAGACTCAATGCTAGAAAAAAATTATCACGACAATTTTCATAAAAAACGAAGTCAAACGAAACCAAACTTTTAACATTTTCCACGTGAAAAATTATACCAATCAAATACAATTAATTACAATTTTTAGTAAAATAATTTCTAGACAATTCAATTTTCTAAATATATTTTCTTTCCATTCATTTTCTACATTTACAATAAAACGGACCCTAAAATTTTAATTATGTTAATGGTCACCGAAGCTATAGTCAGTAAAAATTATCGTTAAAAAAAGAAGCACGAGTTTACTATAACTAAAGTCGCATTATACCTTTTTTTTTCATTTGGCTTTAAGTTTTCAATTCCTTGCTCAAAATACTGGTGTTCGATGACATGATGTAATTAATCAAAATTTCGATAATCATTCAAATAATTAACCCAGTAATGGACTAGCCGATTAATTCACCCAAAAGAAGTTGTTTTTAGTTTATGCAAATGCAATGATTCATTCTCTCTTCTTTTGGGAGCTTGAACTTCAGCAAGACTACGAAACACGATCGTTGAGAAAAGAAACACAAGTCTTATCCTCGGGCCACTGATCGAATACTTTTGCCTTACCTACAACCACCACTATGGCCACCTCCACCTCCACCGCCTCATTCTCCGCTACCTTCTCCTCCCTCTCCTTCCACCACCACCACCACCACCACCTCCCCTCTTGCCTCTCTTCTCTCCACCCTTCCTTTGCCCCAAAACACCCACAAAAACCCATCTCCCTCCGCTTCAAATTCACTACAATAAATGCCAATTCTTCAGACGTCAACACCACATTCTTCGACATTACTGACCCAGAAGAAATCTCCACATTCAGCCCACCGGAACGCCCCCGAAGACTTCGTCCCACCACCCTCCTTTGACGAAGGTCCATTCGAGTCGGAGGACGAGATTGCCAAGGCCTACGAGGAATTATACGGTGCTGCGTACAGTGGAGAGACTTTTCTCGGCAATGACGTGTATGCAATGGACTCTAAGGTGAAGAAAAAAACTGGGTTCGGGTCTAAATCGAAGAAAGAAAAAGTGCGAGATGGGTTTGAGGAGAGAGTTGTGCAGGTCAGGTTGCATTTCAGGGCTGTTGTGGTGGTGGGTGATAAACAGGGGAATGTGGGGGTTGGAGTAGGCAAGGCTAAGGAGGTAATTGGTGCTGTTCAAAAATCTGCTGTTAATGCCAGGAGGAATATCATTACAGTTCCCATGACCAAGTACAAGACTTTCCCCCACAGGTAATTCTTTTAGTTTAAGCTTTTAGACAATATGGCTTAGATCAGTACAACAAGCAAATCCCTTTCCTATATCTGTGGGTGTCAGCAACAGGTGGAGACAAATGCGGGCAGTGTAGAGCTCGGCAGAGGGTTCCAGAATAGGGCAGGGTCCTGTCCTTAAGATTCAGATAAGAAAAGAGTTCCAAACCGGGGCTCAACACTAAATTTATGCTTCTTTGACTAACCATCAATAATCCATTATCTGTTAGGTTCAACTTTCATTTATTTGAGTTGATTAGTTGAAGGGAAGTATGTGATAGTTTCTGGGGTTCCAAAGATTATGCATATTTACACAAATTTGTTTAATAGAAAGCATTTGGTTTTGATTGATTTTCTCGATGGATGTGTTGGCATTGTAGAAATGTGTTTTGAGGAATATTGAAATTCTGGTTTCTATGAAGTTTTGGACGTTGCTGATGAAGTTTGCATGCATTGACTGAATTATATATCTCTATAATTATTAACTGAATGTGGGTTTTCTGGATTTTTAGGTAATTGGTTTTAAGATGAGGACTCTTATAGTCTGATAGTGCAATAGCTGATTAGATTATGACATCATTGGAAGTTTGGCTTTGGGAAAAATGGTGACAGTAAGCATTTTGATATCAAGCTTGCATACATTTATGGTTCTTGATACTGATGTAGTGATGTTGGAGTGGAGTTGGGAAATAGTAATGTTAAACAACGAGAAGAAGAAGAAGCAAAGTCTAATGGCAATAAAGTTGGCTCCGATTACATGAATCTTTTGGCAATCCCGTTCAATCCAAAGGTGTCTTTTGTGAGAGGTTATGTAAAATTGATATATTTACAATCCCACCAGCTTATGTTACTTTTAGGGTCCAAATTGCTAACGTTAAATAAAAATGATAGTCAACGTCTATTATTCCTATGAAGTTCAAAACCAATCAATCTCTTATGTAAGAGTTGGGACTCAGTGGAGATACCAGCTAATATGAATTGGTCGAAGTCGTAATGTTTAGATGCAGTGTGTGACCACCATCTAGAAGGGAGGGTCGAATAGGTTGTTTGATTAATTGTTAAGCCTGGTAAGTTTTTTCGAGAAACATTCACGCAATACCATGTTCAGACCAACATTACTAGTTAGCTGTTGAAGCTCACCTTTTGTTTTACTTCTGATATTATTGCTAAATTGAAATGGCAGATCTGAGGCAGACTATGGGGCAGCTAGGGTTATGCTTCGACCTGCTTCACCAGGTACTGGAGTTATTGCTGGAGGTGCTGTGAGGATTGTTTTAGAACTGGCCGGGGTTGAAAATGCATTGGGGAAACAACTCGGTAGCAACAATGCACTCAATAATGCACGAGCCGCTGTCGTAGCTGTGCAGAAAATGAGGCAATTCAGTGAAGTGGCTGAGGAGCGTGGCATCCCAATGGAAGAACTTTGGAAGTGAAAGACTTGCAAATTGCATATCAATTGTCATTTTTTGTAGAAATTATTTCCTTTGAAGCTTTTTCCACTGTAATAAAACCAAATCTGTTTAATGTGCTAGAAACTCCCTGATCACCGTAGTCAGCTTTCATGACAATGAATAAGATTCTAATTTCATTTTTCATCTTCAATATATTTGAATACTGTAATATCTGCCTTGAGGAATAAAAAACAATAGAAAAATGGAGCAATCTTGAGCTGGAGAATTAAGCACCTTCTTACCTGTGAGTGTTGGTAAGCATCTTTATCTGAAAAGGTTAGGAAAAGAATAAAAATATAATAATACAAATGGGCAAAAACACCAAGGCTTTCGTCCTCTATAATTGGCGTATCGTGTCAAAACAGATGTCACATAGGAAAGAGAAGAAATGAAGTTCTTGTTTCAGTTGCCCTGCTGCTCGTGTTTCTGCTTCATCAAGGGTAAAAAGGACAAATCGAAGAAGGAACCGAAGGAAGATTGAAGCTCAATTTAACGAAGAAATGGTGTTCAGATCTTTGAAAGTCATGGAGACGAATTATAAGCTTCTTCTTTTTACTTGAGATTGTATCTTTCATGTCTTGTCTTTCTGAAACTGTATAATGTGATTGCATTCCTTCAATTGCTCTTCTTGCTTTTATCCCCTCCATTTCCGGGCACTAAGCCAATCTCATGCATTTGATGTTCGACTGAGACGAGCCCTGTCTCTGCAAGAAATCTACAAAATAATAGATTCGAATGAGTCAGAAGCAGAAGTCTGTGATTGCATTATAAACATGCGCATTCCTAACTCTAGACATCAAATCAAAGGTAAACAAATGCACCTAAACTATCAAGATTTTACAGGTTTATAACAAGAATTTAGTCCACAGATCAAAAATGGTTTACCTTTTACTCGCCACAGAGTCCATGTTGACCATCTAACCACATTTTCAGAAACTCACATTAAACGGCAGACATAATTAGATTTTTGAAAAATGTAAGCAAGCTTTTCCTAGGAGCCAAGAAAACCATTAGCATGTGGCAGCATTAATTTTTTCGACTATGATCCATCCACAAATGCAGTCAAATAATGAAAAGTTCAGAGACGTGGATTTTTCCTTGATGGCTCAAATCAAACTGACAGAGGCATAAGAATGTTGCTCAAGGCTCAAACACATTGAAGCAATAAAACTTCGTGAAATTTCAGCTTAAATTGTACAAATAAATGATGACCAAAAAGAAAAACCCATCATTCTTATCAAGATAGTAACGTTCAATAGCTCTTGCTTGAAAGGTTCTGATAGAGTATTTCGTTTTCTATTCCTCCAATCAGTTAATGAACTTAATATTCAGCAAGCAAAACAAAGACAAAATACAATGTAAGAATGCATTTCTAAGGAGCTATATAAATGCACGGATCATAGAGTAAAGATAAAATCATAAAATATACCTAAGACCTATTTTATATGATCCCAGAAAATTTCAGGGTGAATGTAAAGCCACTCGTCAGGTGACCAGCCACAACTACAAGAGGAACCAAAAAATACCACTTGCCTGTGAACCAGGGTCTCTGTTAGGATTTTCCCATAAATTGGGAAATCTTGATAGAGAGTATTATAAACTATGTGAAGTCTATTAAACAAAAAATCCAAAAAAACTACTAGGAATCGCATTGATGGTCAGGGGTGGACCCATTAAGGGCCCAGTGGGGGCAACCGCCCCCACTGGGCTCTTAATTTTTTGCCTTAACAAATAAAATAAAAAAGCCTACCCAACTACCTAAGCCCAAGTCTTTTAACATTTTGAAAGAAACCCACGGCCCACCAATCCCTTCCCTTTCCCTTCCCCCGTATTCCCAATCCCTTCCCTTTCCCCCAATTCCCTTAATCCTTTCCCTTTCCAATAACCGATTTATCAAGAGATGGGGATCTTCAACAAGCCAAGGCTTTATTGGAGTATAATTCTCGCCTCGTGAGGTCGACCTTTGGCGACTGATGTTCGCAATTCTCCTCTGGTGATAGCAGTTGTGTTAGTCTTAATATTTCACTATGTCCCACGTTATGGACAGACATGTATAATGTTCTACATCGGTGTTTGTTCACTAGTTGGTTCTTTAACGGTAGGTAATGTTATTATTGATAATTTGGTTCCTTGCTCCATGATCTGTACGAATTTAACATTGTGTGGAATGCTCTGGCAGGTCATGAGTGTCAAAGCACTAGGAATTGCATTGAAGGTAACATTATCGGGAACAAACTAGCTGATTTATCCCCAGACATGGACCTTTGCCTTGGTTGCCACTGTCTATGTACTTACCCAAATGAATTATTTGAATAAGGTGAATATTTTTTGAGTCGTGGTTATTTATTTACCATGCTGATGATTAGTGAAATTAGCTTTGAACTTGCACTTCAATTTTTATTGAGAAGTACAAAATGTGGCCACTACAAAGACAGTTTAAGGCCTTAGGCGAACAGTCAATAAGACAGTTGTGCTAGACACG
>CAIGRS010234598.1:0-10993 GCA_903798395.1 Fraxinus floribunda | reverse complement strand
CATGGATAATAATTGAATCCCATGAACATTATATTTAGTACATGCCCAGTTGACTACTATTCATCAATCAAACTTAACTAGGGCTGTTAAGTGGTCAATCTCACCTAGTTCTACTGAACCGTACAGTAAATTTCTTGTGTGAACCGGCTAAAATAGAGTGAAAATGTAATTTTAGCAAATAAAAAAACTGACGACCCATCAAGGAACGAGGTTGTGGGCCAAGTCAAGCCACACTTCAAGAAGCGAGCTGACTCGTGCTCTATTTACCTCAAAGGTGAGTGCGAGGTGGCTCGCGACGTTGCTGAGTTGAAATTGATGACGCTGGTCTAACAACTTGTTTTGGCCCATTTAGCATCCATGAGTTTAATTGAACTCAGCCTTGTTTGGTAAACATTACTCCCTTCGGCCCAACTATATATGCTAAATTTCCTTTTTCTCTTATCCCAAATATATAGGTCGATTACCTAATATAGAATATTTTGTTGTGCTACTTTACCAATACACCCTAATTAAATTTTCTCCACTTATGTGCCACTTCTTGAAATCGTTCAAATACACACATTTTCCACTTCTTGAAAACATGGAACAACTATCACTTCTTCTTCTTCTTCTTCAAATTCTTTATTAGTTCCAATAATAATTTAGTTTTACATATTGAAAATTAAATTGGGGTAAATTAGGAAAGATTTTGACAAAAATTAATTTTTCAATGTGTGAAAAACTAAACAAACCTATATAATTGGGACGGATGAAGTAAAATTTTTATTTTCATTCTTTCACTCAATTTCAATTTTCAACCACATATTTTTCATCACATCAATAACTTTTCCTTTTTATAACTATACATTTTCCATCAATCTATTATTCAATAATATATTCTTTCAAAATAATATGGCTCAAACACACCCTGAATTAACTGTTGCTAGATTACAATTTCCTTTATTTTTGTGTAGGGTAGGTACTATTCTACTACCAAATCATATTCATTATTGTTGTTGTTGTTGTTATTATGAATTATTCTATATGTACATCAGGACTTGCACTCTGGAGTACACAATGTTCAAGTGACATTTCATCATTAACTGATGAAATTTACAAAAACCTTGTTATTATACGATTAGCTGGATTGCAAGGAAACACAAAACGTGTTTAACGTATAGGTGAAATTTCTATTTTAAAAAAATGGAAAATAAAACGCATTTATTACTAGACATATATCAGTGGTCTAACTGCAAGCACACGACAACTATGGTAAAGGGGTCACCCTCATCAAATTAATTTCAAGCAAAAATAATCTATCGATAAAAATTAAAGGGCAGAAACTTGGGTGATTCTGGATTTTCACCATTTGAAATTATAATATTTATGCGACTTCTATTTTTTTTATTATTATTAAAAAGTTAATTATATTATTATTATTAACTGGACTGTACGGAAACAGAAAAACGTGTGAAGCTACGAATTGGTAGGTGAAAAATCCTATTTTTGAGAAAAGTAAGACGCGTTAATTATTTGACGACAATGTAAGTCGTGGACATGCATGGGCATTACATAGGGTCCCAGCACTTTAGTGAAATTTAATTTTCAGTGTTGCTTGTTTGCATGGTACGTACTTATGGTACATTCCAACTCACAGTCAACATATACATCTGGTTTAGATGTAAACACGTCTAAGGAGGGACCCTATTCATCAAATCAATTTCAAGCAATCATTAATCTAGAGAGAAAAAATTAAAGGGCAAATTAGGGTGATTTTGGATTTTCTCACTTTTTAAAATTATAATTTTGGGTTTCGAATCTAGTTTTTTTATGTAATGGAAATTATTAAAGCGAACGTTAAAATTGTAGTTAACTCTTACATGATCGACTTTCATCATCTACGATTTTAGTATCGATATTTACCGTTTCCATCACGTAGGGATCGAGATTCATGGAATTAGTAATTTGGCGAATTTAAAATCTCATTTTAAACGTTAAGGGGTCAAGACATTGTTACTAGAAAAGTTGTGGTCACCAAAATCTTAAACTTTATATGTAGCACATGCTTAGGTCTTGTTTGGTACAAATTAAAATCAGATTTTAATCTAAGTCAAAGTCAAACAATCAATATTAATCACATCTTTGATGGGTCCCACGACTTTTTAACCACAAATATTAAAAACTTCTATCATAATCTACTAAAAATCAAATTTTAATCTCCACCAACTGTTCAAACTTTATTATGAAATTGCTAAAATCGTATCTCACAATAAAGCAAAAGATTTTCTTATGAAAATTGTACACTCGTTCTTCCATTCTTCCTTGTCACGCATATCGAAGATAAAAATGTTAGAGATAGAGAGCATGAAGGGTGTTGAGAAATTCTTGAGGAAGCATCAATTCCAAAACTAACGAGAGGAACCCATACCAATCCCACTTGTAGCATATTGACTCTCTTTAACTATCTACACATGAAATCTGTCAGTACTTTCTCTATAGCAAAAGGAATCTACGATTATTATCACTTATGTATAGACACTTGACATTAAATTTGTACTCTCTTGAGTTAAATTCAAATGACTTTTTTTTTTTTTTCAAATTTTTGTTTGTTTGTATACATAGACACTTGACTCGAGGTGTTAAAGGGGTGAATCGAGCCACTCAACTTGCTCTACAAAAGTTCGAGTTGACTGACCCCACGAGCTCGTCCATTAGTGAGACGAGCGGTTCTCATTTTCTCTTTTTTTTTTTTATTTTTTTTTATGAAAATGCATATTTCTCTATATTTGATGAGCTGATTCGGGAGCAAACTAGCTCTCGAATCAACTTTCGTAAACTAACGGGTGCCTCACATGGCCAAGTCGATGAGCGATTCACATTATCAATTTGACAAAGCATAGGAGGATCCATCTACAACATATTAGAACTGAATCATTAAATTATCACTTATTTGATTAGAAAAGTTGAAAAATCTCACTATCGATAAACTTCACATTTTCGTTTTTCAAAATTTATTGCACGAAATGTAACTTCTTGTGTTACTATCATGTAACAAAATTAACTTTTTCCATAATACTAAACACACAAAAATATACAACGCCGTCTAGCCTCATCAAACCTAATAGAAAGTTGTATATTTTCATCTTTAAATATACGATGTATTTTGCCTTTATTTGATAGGTATTAAAATCAATTTTCTAGCATATTTTGATAAAAATTGATGGAATGTGTGATTGAAAAGTTGTGGATCCTATGAAATATATGATTAAAATTAATTATCGACTTTAACTTATATTTTAATCAGATTTCTTATCAGTGTCAAACAAGGGCTTAGTATAGTCAATCCGACCGATACATTTTTTTGAGGGCCTGTTTGGGCCGGCTTAAAATTTGATTTTAATCCAAGTCAAAGTCAAACAATCAACATTAACCACATCTTTTATGGGTTCCACAACTTTTTAACCACACATTTCAAAAACATTTCTCGCAGTCTACTAAAAATCTAATTTTAATTCCCGCCAAACACCATCTGAATATTTATTCATTACTTAGTTGTCTCTTAACTTGATATATAGACTTATATATACCTTCTCTTCGTGTGCACAATATTTTGAAAACCGGACATGATTCATCGATTAGTTTGACAATTAAAAGGTGGTCAAGACATCAATCCGGTTCTACAAAAGTAACAAAACCGTATAAAGCAATCAAAGAGTCAGTCCGTTCACTTCAAAACTTTGACTCCTCATATTTTTTAAATCGACGTGCGCACCGATTTTTAATGTAGCAAGGCCATCAAGAGATGATGGGTAAAAGGCTGGAGTCGGTTGTGTCGGGTCTCCCTTCCTCTATTTATACACACCAATTACACACAAACACTCTCTGCACACCGAAAGCACGTGTGAAAATTTCAATTACACTTCCATATATATATATATAAATACTAGTGCTCTTCTCTCTTAACACCTACCACTCTTCTGTCATTCAACTCTTTCTCTATAGTTTTAACAAACTTACACTCTCATCCACCAATTCTCATTAACCCTTGAACCCTTTTTTCACCATGGCTGAGGCACCAAACTTGGAAACTAGGTGGAGTACGTCAATCTCTCTAACAAACCCGAAACACGGGACAAAGCGAAGCAACAACGGTGAGTTGAATCGGACGAATGATGGTATTAAAAGAAGCAAAAGCAGTAATAGTAGTAATGCAAATAGCAAGCATCCAGTTTACAGAGGAGTGCGGATTCGGGCATGGGGAAAATGGGTATCGGAGATCCGAGAGCCCAAGAAGAAGTCTCGGATCTGGCTCGGGACTTTCGAAACCCCGGAAATGGCGGCCAGAGCACACGATGTCGCCGCCATCGCCATCAAGGGTGGCGCTGCCATTCTAAATTTTCCAGAGATATCCCACTTGTTGCCTCGCCCCGCCACTTCGTCTCCACGTGATGTCCAGGCCGCTGCCACCAAGGCCGCCAACATGGACAATCTCTGCACATCGTCGTCGTCATCGTCAACTTCTTCATCCTTGGCAAATTCATCGTCAGAAGATGTGACGACGTTAAATGAAGAGGTGCAAACCCAAGAGGAGCTGAGCCAGATAGTCGAGCTGCCGAGTCTAGATCCGAGTTATGACGACGATTTGGTGTTCGGAGAATATTTGGAGTGGGACTATAATCAACCGTGGTTGCATAGTTTACAAGATTGTGGATTTTTTGAAGAAACCATGATTGAGAATATCATATCTGAGAGTTATGAAGGCCTTTTATGGTAGCATATTGATGAGAATTTTGACAAGGTTGGGTTTGTGTGTGTATTTTGTTTTACTTTTACTTTTTTAACTTTTTAAATTTTGAGAAATATGTTATCTTTTGGTACAAGTCTCTTTACATTTTACTTTTGATTGGTCCAAACTATGTACTTGCCTTGCATCTCAAGTTCTTACAGTTTTCGTAATATTTCATATATATTGATCGGATTAAAGAAATTGTTATCCTCTCTCTTTTTCAATGAACTAAGGGTCCCTTTGATTGCAAGAGAGGAATTTAGGTGAAAAAAAAATATAAATTTTAGGGAATTGAATTGTCTAAAATTGTTTTTTTGGGAATTTTCAATTAATTGGTTTAATTTATATAATTTTTCACTGAAAAATGTTGAAATTTTGGATCTTTTGGTGTTCGTTTGACTTTGTTTTTCATGAAAATTGTCCATTAAATAGAGTTTTTTATTTTACAATTATCCATAAAATTTGTTTTCATTAAAAAAAAAAAAGGTTGGAAACTATTTTCCCACCACTTTGGTGGGAAAACCAATTCTACAAAATCATGGAAAAATGGGCCACGTGAGGGTTAGGAGGAAAATATTTTCCATGAAAAATTTTGACTATCAAACATTGTAAAAGTAAGAATTGAAATTTCAATTTCATTTTCCATGAAAACTAAGGGCTTATCAAAGAACATGGGGCAACAAGATTTGAAAGGAGTTTGAGCTGTCATTGTCTTATTTCTAGGCCATGTCTTTATGGTCATTTAATAGGAATAAGGAATAATAGAGCCCGTTTGGTAAAGATTAAAATCGGATTAAAATTGAAAAATTAGTAGTTATTGTTGACTTTTATTAGACGAGTGAGATCGAAAAAAGATTATATTTTCAATTCTAATTGAATTTTAATCGGTATCAAACGGACTCATAATATATTCTATTTTCATCATTTGAATCGGCTCAAACCATCTATTAGTTAGTTCGCTCTAAAGTTTTTCTCAAAATACTTGGAGCTCAATTCGAGTTATATCAGGTAAAGTCAATGACTAAAAAACAATGCCCTCGACTTATTCTCAAATTTATAATAGGTAGAACGGCGTGGTTGCTTTATTGAGCCATGTCACAGAATCGAGAGCTCCAAGAGCCATTTTTTGGTAAGCAAAATTAACGATGTGAAATGAACCAAAAGTTGGGTTACAGCGCACAACTGCGCATTGACCTAAATCCCACAAAGGATGTTGATCGATTGAGACATAATGAAGACAATCACGGAAACAACAATTCCTAAATGTCGATCGAGATATTAAAATTCATAAAGACTCATTTCAAAATGATCGACAACAGATACTTGCTCCGATTCATTGTCAACTTTACCCTTACCTCCTATGCCTTTGCATAAACAAGTAAGAATGACATCACATGATAGGGATTTCCATTAGTCATTTTAGTCTTAATCAAAGGTTGTTAGAATTCCCCTTTCATTGTAGAGGCTTAATGAAGCCAAAATTAAAATTATAGAAAAGATGTGGTTCCTAATTCGTCACACTTGATCATAATTAAAATTGGAAATGATTAGTTTTTTTGGCGTTTTGGCCATGTGTATTGTTTATTAATTGAGATTGGTAGTAAAAGAATAGGATAAAATATTAAATGACCGATAATATCTAGTCTTGAGCTATGTTTATCTATTGTTCATCTTTGATTTTCTTTCTTTAACGGTATAGTAATTTCATTACGGACTACAATCCGATTAGTCAGGAAAAATCGGTGTTAGACTAGCATAGGAAGCCAATCATGTGGGCCACCTTGAATTCATTTCGAAGAAAGAACAAAGTAGCAAAAACTACGACGAAAGCTACAAGAACCGAGCTACGTTTACAGATGAGAGCTTCACAGAAACTCTACATATACACACATGGGAAGGGCGGGAAAAAATTCGAATAATTTNCACCTCATGTGAGGGTCGGTAACACTTCTGTAAACCGACCCTCTGTACATCTGCATTTTTCCAAGCTACAATATCAAATAAATAAAAGCATATGGTATCTCATTGTTTATTTCCTATGCGAATAGGGCCTCGAACTAGTCAACCCTTTCCTTTTGGTCGAACCTTTTATTATCAAGGTTAAATCGACCTTGTTAACTTCACAATAGAGAAGGGCCGGAACTAAATGAGCGGATGGCTCAAAGAGGTTTCTTTGAGCTTTTGAGTTTTTCTAATCGAAGGATAGGTCATAGGAGAGTACGCCTTTTTCAAATTGTTCCAAACTTATAATTTCCCTTTTTTTTTTTTGAAAGAAGACTTTTATAAAATGAACACTCAAAACACCAAATCCAAAATGAATTCAAAATTCAAAATCAAAAACTGAAACGCAAATAAAACAACCCCTAATAAATTATCTCTAAATTTTGTTCGAAAGAAAATTAAACACGTTATTTGAGAGTAACATTGGAGTCTCAATTGGCCATGTTTGCCTTATTTTATTTTATTTTTTAAATAAAAAGTAGAAAGGTAAAAGCTACTTCTATTTTATTTTGAGACATGTATGGATTAATATGCCATTTTTTTTACTTTTAAATAAAAATATTATTTATTTTAAAAGTAACCCTTATCTCAATCAGCAATTCGCTTATTTTTAACTTTGACCCATAACAAAAACACTTTTAGTCATTAGCAAACTTATTTATAAGTAAACTTTTTAAACTCAGCCAAACATGCTTACAAGGGTTGTTAGAAACTTTCTTGACTTGTATTAGAGTCTTAATCAGTGATTCTTTTTGGTGATATAAATACTAAAATTGATTTGGTAGCTGAATAATAAGTTGGAATAGGTAGTATCTAAAGTTGTGACATGCTTACCTAATATTTGTGTTGGATTTTTAGTCATTAATTCCCACATTAAAGACTTATAAGCTGCATTCAAATCTCATGTTAAAAGAAGGGTCCTACTTCACCTTCAGTTGCAAACTCTTTAGAAATTTTAGGAATCTCACTGTTTATTTCTTGTGCAAATAAAACCGCGACACATTTAACTTTCACCCTTAAGTCGAACTTCTCTAGTCGAATATAAAAAAACACGTGTTTACTTTTCGATAAGGAATGATTAGGACTAAATGAGCAGACACCTCGAAGAGATCTCATCAGATACAACTCAAGTAATTTGAGGGTCTTTGGAAAAAAACACAAAAGGGTCCATTTGATTGCGAAAGTGAAATTTGGGTGGAAAGAAAATGAATTACGGGAAATTGAATTGTTTATAATTTGTTTTATTGGGAATTGCTATTAATTGTGTTTGATTGGTTTAATTTTTTACTTGGAAAATGTTGAAAGTTTGGTGTCCGTTTGGCTTTATTTTTCATAAAAATTGTCAATAAANAAAGTGAAATTTGGGTGGAAAGAAAATGAATTACGGGAAATTGAATTGTTTATAATTTGTTTTATTGGGAATTGCTATTAATTGTGTTTGATTGGTTTAATTTTTTACTTGGAAAATGTTGAAAGTTTGGTGTCGTTTGGCTTTATTTTTTATAAAAATTGTCAATAAAAGTGATAATTTTTTTTATCATTGTGTCTAGTATTTTTTTCAATTGCAAAAAAAATTTTTTAAAAATTTCAGCAGACCTGGAAACCATTTTTTCACCTAAATGTTGGGAAAATGATTTCCTTAATTTGGTGGAATTGGTGCATGTGTGTGGGGTCGGTGGAAATTGTTTTCAATGACAAATTTTTCCATTAAACAACAATTTTCATGGAAAATATTTCAATTTTCCATGAAAATAAGGGCTATCAAACATATCCTAAAGTCCTTTTCATAGGGACGGATGGAGGGGAGGACTGAGCCAGGCTGTAGCCCGGTCTAATCTCCAACCCACTGAATTTTTCTTGGTAGAATGTAAAAAAAGAAAAAAAAATCACGTGTAATTTTTATTTTATTTTTTTTACGTATTAGTCTGACTTATAATTTAGTCCAGATCATTTCTTGCAGCTTTTCAAGAATAATAATAATAAAACAAATAATCGGTACCAATAAAAGCATATTCGTGGATGTTTTGGAAAGTAGAAAAATAACTTTTTAGTTTTATTTTCTTTATGGAATCATTAATATACCACGACGGTTGAAGGTGGAACCATAGTAGACGACCGAGGGTTAGGTGCTTAGCCACTGTAAACGATGTAGTTTCTTTAAAGAAAAAACTTCAAATATAATAATCGACCGTTAGAACTTTAGTTGTCACGATAAATAAAATACAACTGTGGCATATAACCATAATTCTTCTCTCTAAACGTTTAAATTGAAATTGGCCGGGTTGACTTTTATCAATTGACATTTTCTGATGACTTTTATTAACAAAAATAATATATTAAATTACTCGATCTTTCATTCTCTTCATGGCATAAGCATCAATCACGTGATTTGTACTAGAAAAATTATTTCCCACTGTGCTCTAAATATGAAGAATTTTATTTTAATCAGTGGATGATTAATATTTAAAATCAAGTAAAGTAAAGTCACAATTAAATATTACTAATATGATTAGAGGCTTCAACGACCACTATATTATCGATATCACTGCAATTATGCTACACAAACAAGCTCAATGACATTTTAAAAAACAAGAGGAACACGTGTCAATACATGATTTGACAGTTTGAAAAATGAAAAAACAAACACCCAAACAGGTGCTACCAAATCAGTTTGTCCATTTTTTGCCAATCCTTGAGCCTGTTCAAGTATCATTATTCTTATCGCTGATATGCTATTTTCTGTAACTAATTCTTCGTTGGTCACTTCAGCCCTTGACGGATAAATTCCACTTTTTTTTTGGACAACCAATGAACTAGGTTTATTACATTAGAAAGTTTGAAAACCTTTTAACTTAATAATTATGATAGAGCCCGAATATGTTTATCTCTTTTTCATTTCTAAAGATATTGTTTTTGTTAGAGTAGTAACTAGGAAAGTAGCCAATAACTCGCAAAATACCCTTGACTCAAAGCGGGGATACAGTTTTGTATATCTCAATTACAAGAAAGATTATTATAATAAAATATTGTTTTTATATATATCAAACATACTTTTATGTAAAAGGACCAATTTCGTCCATTAAGTGAAAGGTTAGGGACATTTACACCAAGATTTGAAGGTTAGAAATCATTTGCGCCAATTCTTCTTTTTTTAATTTGTTCTTATTATTAAACGTTGTCCGAGCCCTTTTTTTAGAAAAATATATTTGGAATAATGATTTTTCGAAAAATGTGTGATTGGAAAAAAAAAAAAAAAACTTTAAATTTACGTGTTAAATTAATTTATGAAATAGTAGATTGATGGAAATGTGTGGTTGAAAAAGAAGGAAAATTTATTGATGAAAATGTGTGGTTGAAAAAAAAGGAAAAATTATTGATGTGATGGAAAATATTATTTTATTGGAGAATGTGTAGTTGAAAGTGAGTAGAAGAATGATAATGAAAATTTTAATGTGATCAAACGAGGGCTAATTGTGATGTTTTTATAAAATAAAAAAATATGTTTTAATTATGAGGTGTTCATAATCTGGTGTAACAAATAATAATTGTAATGGAAATAGTAATACAAAGGTTAAGACATCATTAACACGAGATTTGGTTAATAAACTATTATTATTCCGGCCATGACATCGCAACCTTGTTATTCGATTGACTGATTGAGACATCATTAAACTACAATTTGACGAGGTTAATTTTTCAGGGAACAAATAGGAACCCAATATATCAATTATTGTATAAAGTATAATTATATATAATTACGATATAAAGGGCGTAAAATTCATAGTTGCATTGTTAAGGGATAGAATCTCACATTGAATAAAGATGAAAATATAAACCAATTTATAAGGATTTTGTAGTTCACATTCCAAGAGTCGCCGTTACTCCGCGCAGAGTGAAGGAAGGGAAAGATGTCTAACAGGAAGTTTGAGCATCCAAGGCATGGTTCACTCAGATTTCAGGTTGACCTTTTAAGATGGAATCTCAAATTTTAACATGGTATTAGAGCCCATTAAACTCCAACGAGCAATTCGATCCGATTAAGACTCAAAAAATTGAGCACACGAATTTCAAGATTGGCCTGCTTAAACGAGTCACCATCTTGCGGGGGCATGTTAAGAGATAGAATCCCACATCGAATAAAGATGAAAATATAAACCAATTTATAAGGGTTTGAGCTAGTCCTCTTAACATGGTTGACCTTTTAAAATGGAATCTCAAATCTTAACA
>CAIGRS010234593.1:0-10343 GCA_903798395.1 Fraxinus floribunda | reverse complement strand
TCAAACTAAGAAGAAAATGATTTTTGTAATGCTATGAGTTCCGAGAATTTGGGGCATTACATCTAAGGTTCACAAAAAAAGTTTCAAAGTAGGACACTCAGTCCTAAAAAATTATTTGTCGCATATAAATAAATGAGCTCTAGTTCACTTGGATCAAAGTGGGAAGGACGATCGGGCTTATTCCCTAAGGTGGGAAGGGCGATTGGGCTCCCTAAAATAGAGATTGTTATCACTAAGTGAAGTACAAATCGAAAGACACCTACACCTATTGCATAGTATAACATTGTCACTATATACATATATATATTTGTCTATTTTGAAATTTTAAAACTTGTTGGGAATTGTCGTAATATAAAGAATTTTAATGTTTATAGTTTTAATTTCAGTATAGTACAAAATGGAAACTAATAATTCCTAGTGTGTAAGTTATATTTTTAATTGGTTTAATATTCGTGATTGTAGGGGTTGAATTTGTCTCTATAAAAGGCAATGATTTTCATTGAAATATATAACATGAAAAGATAGCTTGATAGAATACTTTCAACGTTTTTTTATACTATATTTCTATACTTTTGGAAACAATGGAGACTCGTTCTTTAACTCCCTGTGGTCATTCCCATAGAAGAAGAATCAATTGTGAACTGTATGAGTTTTATCTTGGAGTCATGTAGTGACAAAGTACCCACATGAAGGAGAGGCAACACGACTTTAGGATAGCGTCATTGACATGACTCCCTAAAACTTGCTTTTCTAACTCTTTATATAAGTCTTATGATTATGTTATTATTGAATTATAATGTTTATATTATTTTCATTTGTTACGTTATTTGACAATCTACACACAAATCACTCGTTTTCCCCCAACAGTTTTAACTAATGAAGATATGCAGTTCATTGGCAGCCAAAGACTTTTATTAATCGGGTGTATTTTACTCCGATGTTGTCACCAATAGTAGAAATATGGACGATTTCTTATTGAGACTAGCAGTCTATAATGTGTCCCTTTTATGTTTCGTACGTCAAAATGAGTAGATATACAATAGTGAACTTATTAAATGACAAAAAAATTCTCAAACATGTTGATGTTATGGTATGCACTTGAAGATGAATGTCTGTCTTTTTTCTTTCTGTCCTTCATTCTCTTATAGGTTTATTAATTAGAGAGTTTACATTTTACATTTTTAATTTGAAGAAAAAAAACTAAAATGTTTTTGTGGCTTATGACTTTGTAGATGGTAGTGGCTATAAACATGGATTTGCTTATTTTGTATGTAGAAAGTGTACTTAGGATCAGTTCTTTGAAATCAACTTCAAGCATATAAACCAAATATGCTTTGAATTCTTTCCTCAAGAGCATTAACTAAACTTATTCCTTTGTTCAGTTTGTTTCTCCAACGGTACATCAATCTTCCACCCGATGCTATAAACAATAGTTGGTAATTGAGATGTATTCAAATCCCAAGAAGATTCCAAACACATAATAGCACCATCTTTGGCAACGCTTTTGATATTGTATGATATGAGAAGTGAACTACGATGTACAATCAAGTGAAGGCGATAGCTCGACTATTGCTATGCAAGACCGATTATTGCTTTAGAGGTCCGTCTACCACGAGGCTAGTTCACCTACTGATGCGCTAGACCATCTACTGCTATATAGGTCCATCTATCGCTATACAGGTCCATCTATCGCTACGTTAACCTGACTAGCACTATAACAGATTGACCATTATAACTCCTAATTGTTGAACATCCTTTTAATTGATCCAAAAATTACCTAATGGTTATCATGGGTCACTTTTAATAGCTCAATTGGTAGAGGTTGACCATTAAGTACATAGGGAAAATCGTCTAGTGAGTGGACGATTTTCACTGGACACATGGACGAAAACTACCTAGCAGTACATGGTTCTAAATGACTATAAATACTCCAAAGGCGTATCAGGTAAGGGGATCTTGTTTATCACAATAGGTTTTCTGGCTTCCTCTCTTTTTTCTTTAGGTGATTATATTCAAAACTCCATACACTAATTCTCACACGTGGAGGTACAAAGAAAGAGAAAGTACCAGCCTTTTTTAGTAAGTGTTCAATTACTTCTCGAAATAATAGAAGCTCCATTGCTCTGGGAAGGACGCCAAAAGGTCGTTTCAATATTATCTCAATAACATCGTCTGTAGGAACACACTGAATATAAGCTATGTCAAAAAGGCGAACTAGGAGTGATACGCGCTTAGTTGAAAATACTACCGAGTCAGAGTCCATTCTCTGAGGTCAATACCCACCGTCATAGCCTCAATATGTAACACAAAGTTAGTTTAGCATCCTGAAGACTCAGTTGGCTACTATGATGACTTTTTTTTGCAAAGTTAGACATAAAGAGAGACTAATCCATCCCATAATCCACCAAAAGTTCAACCTCAAAATACATGTAGACAATCACCCCAGGTGACGCAAATAGTTATCCTCCTGGTTATTCAAGAAATGGTTGCAAACCAAGGGTCCCATGAAGTCACACATCTACATGTTCCATGTCCTATGGCAGACTTAGAATACAAGATTGAGGAAATGTTGGCCTAGAAGATTGATGATGCATTATCAAGAAGAAAAGATAATGCATGCAGATGGTCTTAGAGGAAGATCTCTTCACTTCGGAGATCATGACAGTCCCTCTACCAAAAGGCTTCAAGCAGCCGATGATTAGGCATATGACAGAGCAACGAATCCGCTCGATCACCTATGGAATTTCATTGATTTAATGAGATTATATACAGCCCCAGACGCAATGATATGTTGATCCTTTCCACAAACGCTAAGGAGAGAGACGAGAGACTGGGTAACAACTCTGGCACCTCAATCTATTAGAATATTTGATGAGCTCTCTAAGAGGTTTGTAACCTATTTTTTTAATAGAAAGAAAAAGAGAAAGACTGTTATTGGATTGATGCAAGTTGTCCAAGAGAAGAAGCCATTGCAAGGTTACTTGGCCTGATTTAATCGGACTACATTGTCATAAAATACCTTTAAATGTCTGTTGTGGTAACGACATTGATGAATGCAACGTGAAATCAAGTACTTAAGATGTGACCTTTGAAAAATTCTCGAAAATTGATAGATGACGTATTGAAGAAGAGAAACAAGTATGTAGATGCATAGAAAGCAGAAAAGGTGTCTCCAAAAACCTTCGAGAAGGGCGGAAGCCAGAAACTCACAAACAAAAATTGTATGATGAGAGAAATTTCTCTAACAGGAACAAGCCAAAGTAAGCACATGAGTAAAGGGTATGCGCAGCATCGATTGACTTGGCAAAGGCAAGAAAAAGTTAAGGCCTTCACTCATTTAAATACCACACATGCTAATTTGTTAATGGAATTATAGACATGAAAGAGCTCAATTGACCAAAGTCAATTGCCACGTCAACTAGTAAAATAGATAAAAGCAATTATTGTCATTTCCTAAAGACCATGAACATGACACTGAAAATTACATATATCTGAAGAAGGAGATCGAGCACCTTTTTGAGATGATGGTTCTTGACTAAGTACGTGAAGAATAATCAAGGCAAGGAAAAATTGATGATCATCTCTCACCTAGGGCTGAAATGATAAATGTGATCATTGGTGGGATAGCTGCAAGTGAAGACTCAAATTTAGCTAGAAAAAATATGCATGATTTGTTAAGGTCTGCTCTACTCAGAAGAAGGCAAGATTCGATCAAAGAATCACTTTTGTTGAGAGGATTTGATCAGTATAGTAAGCTTCCATGATGATGCCTTGGTAGTCGTTGGCGACATAGTGGATTTTGATGTCAGAGGTTACTGGTCGACGGCAACAGCGCAGCGAATGTGAGAACTTAAGAGGCATTTTTGGGCTTGAAAGTATATCCAGAAAAATTGAAAATTGTGACCACTCCTCTACAAGGTTTTGGAGGGGCAACTGTGATACTAGAGGGAATCTTTGAGCTTCCAATGACACTAGACACTTACCCAACAAGTGTTATGATCCTGATGAGCTTTTTAGTTGTCAAAACCCTTATGTCATACAATGCAATCTATGATCGACCATTATTATACGCTTTTGGTGTCTTTCCTTCCACTTATCACGAGGTCATGAAGTTTCCAACCAGTCGATAAGTTGGGAACATAAGGGATGACCAGCACCTTTAGAGAAAATATTGTGTTGATAATGTACAAGCGAAAAGTTCTTCATTAGTTATGATGTTGGATGTCGATCCTCCAAATAAATGAATTGAACCACTTGACATGATAGAAATTTTTGGTATCAAAGGGACATGAGTGTAATAATGGGACAGACTTAAAGTTCGGCAAAAAAAAAGTTGGTGAAGTGCTTGGCGGTAACTTGGGCATTCTTGCATGGAGTGTAAATGATATTCTAGGGATTAGCGTGTCTATTGTTTATCATCATCTTGGCATCCTACTAGGGGATAAGTTAGTAAAGTAGAAGAAAAAATACCTTAATCTAGAAAGACAAGCTACAGCAAAGGTAGAAGTCGAAATGTTGCTACAGATAGACTTCATTCGGGAAGTTCAATATCTCGAGTGATTGGAAAATGCTGTCCTTGTGAAGAAATTGAAAGGAAAATAGCTTATGTGTGTAGACTATACCGGGTTGAATAAAGTGTTCCGAAAGACTCGTACTCACTACCCAGAATAGACAACTTAGTAGATGCCACATCTGGTCATGAATGATTAAGTTTTTTTGGATACCTTTACTAAGTATAATCAAATTTATATGGCCGAGTTGGACTAGGAGAAGACATGTTTCATAACTGACTTTAGGATGTATTGTTATACAGCCATGTCGTTCAATTTGAAAAATCTCGTGGCGACTTATCAAAGAATGGTGAATAACGTTTTCTGGGTCTATTTGGAAATGTTATCGAAGCTTATGTCTATGATATATGGTCAAGAATGCAAGAGCCAATGACCATATAGCTAATTTACAAAAAGTATTTGTTGTCGCCTGACAAAATAGGCTTAAATTCAATCTCGAAAAGTGTGTTTTTGATACATTTGGTGGAAACTTTTTGGCTTTTATGATCACACATGGCATTGAAGCAAACCTATTTATTCTAGAGATGAAAATCCCTTCCAGCAAGAAGGAGTCCAGAGGCTAACAAAACTGGGCGGTATTGAATCGTTTCATGCATCAAGTAGCGGACATATGCTACCACTTCTTCAAAGCAATTAAGGGCTTAACCAACTTTGAATGGAACAAGGAGTGTGAAGAATCTCTTGAATCCTTGAAGTATTCGTCACCGCAATCGTTGATCTTAACTAGTCCATGCCCAAGGGATGTGTTATGTCTATACTTGGCAGTCTCAATGCAAGTCGTCAGTGCAGTGCTGGTGAAAGAATTTTCAAAGGCACAAAAGTTGGTCCACTATGTTAGCCAAGTGGTAAAAGGCACAGAAACACGATATAGCATTGTAGAGAAACTGTTATTTTCATTGATAGTGGCGTTAAAAGTTAAGGTCATACTTTCAGTCTCGCACGGTGCAAGTCATGACCGATCAACCCATCAAGCAGATTTTACATCGACCTAAAACTTTTGGGAGGTTATTGAAGTGGGCAATGAGTTTGACATTGAGTTCAATCCAAGTATGGCTATTAAGGCACAAGATCTAGCAGATTTTATTCCTAAGCTTACAACCTCACCTGGCCAGGTAGTAGGACATGAGGTGGTTTGAAAATTTTTATAGATGGGTCTTCACACGGTGAAGAAATTGGGACATGTATCATCATGATAGTATCAAAATCTAAAGAGTTAGAGTATTCATTCCATTTCAAATTCTCAGCCATAAATAATAATGTTGAATATGAGGCAGTAATCATGGGCCTAAGCTTGTAGCCAGATAGGGGTGTCATCAACTGAACTTTGTAGCGATTCTCAGTTCATAGTCGGGCAAGTGACAGGAGATTCTAAGCAAGATATGGAAAAATGTCTACCTATTTGATGAAAGTCAAGGACTTGGAAAGAGGAATTACATGATTTAAGATAATCAAGGTCCCTCGTAGAGATGATGAACGAGCATCCACTTTATCTAAGCTTGCGCCCACAAAATAGAAGAAATTACCTAGCATGGCAAATGTACAAGTGCTGCGATAGTTGAGTGTTCTACATATGATTGACATTGTGAACATAGATCATGAGAAAAATTGGATGGACCCATTGATTGATTATCGTATAGAAGATAAATTGTCGAAAAATGTTTATGAGGCGAAGAGGCTAAGAGTTCGAACAGCCTTGTTTATAATCACCGATGGATAACTTTACAAGCAAAGTTTTACCATGCCATACTTGAAGTGCTTGCGTCCAATTGAAGCATATGAAGTGTTATTTGAAGTACAGCGAGAATTTGTGGCAATCATCAAGAAGCGGCCAGCTTCACATTTAAAGTTCTGTGATAGATATTATTGGCCTACTATGAAATAGGATGACAAAGAGTTGGTGAGAAAATGTGATGAATGTCAGCTATGGAAATTTAATTCATATTTCAATCGAGCAACAATCTACCATCTTCAGGATATGTAATTTCATTCAGTGAGAAATGGATATTTTGGGCCATTTACCTATGGCCAAAAAGGTAGAGAAAATTATTTCCAGTCACCATTGATTATTTTACCAAGTAGATGGAGGCAGAACCATTGGCCACCATCATGATGATTCATGGCTTTCTGTGTAAGTTATGATATAGACACAGATTCACTTCCAGTGCTCACCCTCAATGGAATGGATAGGCAGAAGTAACAAACCGAACAATATTGTGGGATTTAAAAACAAGATTGGAAAAAGAGAATGGGCTTTGGATAAATGAATTGCTAATGTGCTAGGGGCATATCACACAAGCCCACAGAAACTAGCGAGAGAAATACCTTTCAAGCTGTCTTTGGAATGGAAGCAGTTGTCCTTGTGAAAATCCTAAATTAAATCGACAGGATGAAACTCAAATAGCTAGACATTGTGGCTATAAGTGTGGAACTCAACCTACTTGAAGGGTGAGAGAGAAGAAAGCTGTGAAGATAGTAGCTTACAAATGAAAGGTCGATGAATACTTTAATCGAAGGGTAAGGCCAAGTGTTTTTCAGCCAGGAGATTTCGTACTAAGGGAAGTGGAAGTAATAGCAAGACATCGTCGGCCTAAACTTGGGACAAATTGGGAAGGATCCTACGAGGTTATTTGTAGCTTTAGAAAGTGAGCTTACAACCTAAAAGACTTGAAAGGGAAACCATTGGTAGGTTGTGGAATACCGAACATCTCAAAAAGTACCATCAATAGGTCATTAAGTAGGAAGTTAAAGTTATGTGATGTTTCTTAAAAATGTGGTCACTGGGATGTTTTATTAGTTTCCCTAATGTAATGCCTGCTATAGGCATGTCCTATTGTAATTATTTTTATTATTCGATGAAAATCCTAGATGGCGACAGATGATAAGGATGCTAAGGAAGGACCAGCCTAGTTGGGATGTCCCGGTGGGCTTATTGAGCCCCCAAATCCAAGCAAGTTATATGTCAATGTGAGAATCTAATTTATGCTCAATTTAAACATGGGCATCAAATTTCCCACAACGGTTTAAAGTAGCCCGACGATCAAGCGATGAGCAACAATACCAAAAATTGGTTAGCTCGAATCATTCTATGATCTAGTGGTGAGATTTCAAAGCCCAAAAATGGTTAAAGTTCAAAATCACTAGACCTTGAGCCCTACACTTCAAAGTTGCCCGCAGGGATAAGAGGTATGCAACAAAATAAAAAAATTGGTTAGTTCAAAACTGCTCTACAATCTTATGGTGAGCTTTCGAAACTAGAAAACGATTATGGATCAAAATCATTAGACATCACACTCTACACTTCAAGCTGCATAACGAGATAAGCGGTGAGCAATAATACAAAAAAATGGTTAGCTCGAAATCGCTTTATGATCTAATGGTGAGTATTCAAAACAAAAAAAATGGTAAAGTCCCAAAATCACTAGACCTCACACTCTACATTTTAAAAGTATTCAAAGACTAGTCGACAAGCAATAAATCGAAAATCGATTAAAGGTTAAGAAACGTCAATTGAAATAACTGAGATTCACTATCTAAGCCCAAAATTACATTGACTGCATATCGATCGACAATTGATAGCAGTCAACCGTGCACTTGCGGGCTACATAATGGTTGGTCGTTATGCAGACAGTTGCGCACTCACCAACTATTGCACCCATCGACTCCTATGATGTCAAATAAGAAGAGTTGTGCGAGAATAGATGGAATAACTTCTACACATTCAGTGAGTGGTTTTTGTATGCTCATTTAATTGTTTATCTAGTACATTAGGAAAAATGAAAAAGTCAAACATTGATCATTTTTCAATAAAAAGTCAACCACACTCGAAACAAAGTATGAAATTTTGTCCACATCCAGGACCAGGAAAAAGTACCAACCAAATGATAGAAAGAAATAACAATGGAAAGAGTTAGAAAGTCTACAGTGGAATACCATATCATTCCAAGTATGAAGTCCTTTCACCCCTCTCCTCATGGTGTGCTCATGTGCCCAAATGTCTTAGATTGTTTGGCTCTCCTATCTTTCTCCTTGCGCTATGCTAAAAAGCTATCATATCTCGAAGGATCAATAGAAGGGTGCTCAGTAGCCACCCACTCCTTGGTCAAGGCGATAGAGGATACCATCGTCTTTTCCCCATGTGGATTTGTGAACTGGCATATTTCGAAGATGTTTTGTATCGCTCTATGGATGCCTCCATATCCTTACCATACTCTAAAAAGGCTTTGTATTGCCCTACTGCCTCCTTCTATGCATGGGCTAAAGTTGATCGCAAATTATCCATTTTTTCTTGTTCAGCGGCTAAGGCCTTTGAAGTGTCAAGAGACTTTAACAAAGAAGAGTATTTATTCTTGAAGTGATATGCTTAATTTTTCTTCTCCTCCTCAAGGACTTTCAACTCTGATGTTAGGACGACTCGCCCCGATAGCATAGTTTCCATAGTCAGAACCTGACGAGCAAGAAGATTGAAAATATTATACGACTGTTAGGCAAGTTTGAGGACATGACCATAAATAAAATGAAGAAGTAGAGTGAGAAGAATACCCTCATGCTGTAAACCTCCAAGCCCCTCTCCATGTCATCAACGTTGTGCCTAGCCAATGTTCTAGCATGATCGAGCATGACAAAAGCCTTAACATATCAACCCCATGCACCGAGTCGAGGAAACTTAAAATCTGAAAACGAAGAAACCTCTCTCTTGGACCTCATGCGACTCGAACCGTCCCTCCAAGCTCAGGTAGTGGGTCGACTTCTACAGGCTCATCCAGTAATTGTGAAGTTCTCTTGTTGGTTTACTTCCCTTTTCCCTTATCTACAACCCTTTTTCTTTTTAAGGAAGCAGGAGGTAACCGCTCATCATTCCCAACCTCAAGCTCGGGTATTGAGTCCAAAGCTCATGCTAAGGTAAAGTTTACATCTGTATGTGCACAATGAAGTCTATCGGGCTTGGAAAATAATAAATGAAGATATATGCAAATGTAAAAGTAAAAAAAAAAAGAATATAAACGAGAGCCTACCAACAGTAGGAAGAAACCCTCCATCACTCTCAGACTCGGGTAGTGAGTTCAAAGCTTTAGCCAAGTCGAAGTCCATGCCAGTATGTAACAAGTGAAAATACATACATGTATAAAAGCAAAAGTAATAAATGAGAGCATGCCGATAAGTTGACTGGTCCCCAATATCAACATTTTCCTCATGCTCAAAACTGAGGATAGGAATGGTGCAAGAGGTATTAGGTGTGTCAATTGTTGTATTTGTTTTTTTCAAAAGAGGAATAAGCTCGACACGATTATTGAAGATGTGAGTTTGAGGATGTCTCCTATTAGTGTTGAATGGAAATTGGCCTTCGAAAGGTCGAACAAAAGAAAAATCAAGACTTCCATCCATTGTTGGAATTTCCATACTCAGGAATACGTAGAGAAACTCTAGTAGAGAAGTAGACAAAGGCATTATACTAGTGTAGAACATGCATCTCGAAAATGCACCTAAACAGGTCTATGGAGAGCGTGATTTTTCCACTAAGGCAAATGTATAAGAAGTTAACGCATTTCTCCACACATTGGGGGGTTAATTACCCCATTAGTCACTGAACTTTGGCCAAAGTTTCCACCAAGTCACTGAACTTTAAAAACTACTTGATTAGTCACTGAACTTTCAAAAAATCACTTCATTGGTCACTGAACTTTAACAATCACCTCATTGGTCGCTGAACTTTGCAAGAGTTTCTCAAATGGTCACTGAACTTTGCAAGAGTTTCCCAGATGGTCACTAGGTTTC
>CAIGRS010234547.1:0-10992 GCA_903798395.1 Fraxinus floribunda | reverse complement strand
TTCTATAAAATTTGGGGCGTTACAACATGTGTATGGTTGCTTAATTCTATTGCATGGTTATATGTTGCATTTCAATATATTTGATATATGCATTTGCATGAATTTGATAGCAATATGATTACTTGGTGTAATGTTTTTTGCATGCATAGTGGTTATGATGCATTAGTAATGTGTTGTGTATTTTTTGGTAATGTGGAGTATAGATGCCAAATGGTGCATTTGTGATATGTACGAGGATGTGGAGAGATGACATTTGAATCACGAGTGGATATGTTATTAAATGTTGGAATCCTTTATCCGTGAAGACTTTGATCAGGTGGAGTATGGAAACACTTTTATCATTTCTATTAGGTGGAGACCCATTATCCACTTCGGTTGGGAGAAGTGATGTGGTAATAGATGATTATCTTGTAGACTTAGAATCTATAGTGGTTTAACAGTTATACATGAGTTGAGTGATCAGTCTAGTGAGCATGGTGGGCGATGAGAGGAGATATGCGTTCTCGAGGTACGAGCAACAAGAAATGGCATAGGATAAGCGTTGTGAGATTTTTTTGTGGGGTCATTTATGTATTTGTTGCATATGTATTGGCCATTTGACTAATTGAATTGGTGTTAGTCTATTCTTCTATGTGAATATGTTCATAAAGAACCGTGTGTTATCTTATATAATATTTTGATTGCATGTATATTTGCTTTTGATTGATTACTATAATTATATGCTTTTACTTGGACATTCTTGATCTTAATCCTAGTGAGTACATGGAGTATGTATGATATGTGTTTCAAGTTCAAAACACGAGGTAAAATTTGTGATATCAATTTTATGTTTTGTTTGCTTGCAAGTTGATTAGGTATCAAGGTGGACATTTGTTAGGTTTTGATACCCAATAAACCCGAACGACGATTTAAAATATGGATAATTTATCGACACCATTGACTTGGCTTGACTCGAAAACAACATACACTTGTGGAAGGTCCAAGTTATTGAGTTAGATTTAGTTGACTGATGATATTAGTTTTCCCATTTATTCTTCATTTTTGCCCATTTAGAGTGAGAGATTGGCCCAAAAGTGACCTGATTTCCGGCTTCTATATATCCATTACAAAGTAATTTTTCTCCTCGTGTATGGGTGTGAATTATTGCAATAGTGTGGAGATAAAAAAATTGGGAAAAGGGACAATCAGCTTGGAGGTGAATTGGGAGAGTTTCACCATTGTTGCTTCTTTTTCATACTCTTGTAATACAGCCACAATTAGATTCTCCTTTGTGGGGGTGAACTTATGGCAACCAAAGGAGTTTGAAAGTTTTGGGTTGACCTTGAGTCAGATGGTGTTCGTTTGATTGGCTTTTCTAAGCCCAGATCAAGATTTCTCTTGGATTTTAACAACACGATTCATGTTATTTATTTGTCTAGTTCTACGTCTACTGCATCCCACTTGATGCATGAAAATGTGTTAAGTCAAGCAGGCTCCCATTTCAATATCGTCTATTATATTGGGGACACATCCTTTATTCGTAGCAATTCCTTACTTAGCTTCTTCTATCTTGAAGAGGCTTAAATTAGTTGGGCTTGGATAGAGGCACACATTGCAGGCACCTTAGAGCAGGTCAGATTTTCTTTTAGTAAGATTGTTGGATGGGTGAGACCACACTGGCATCCCTATTCCCATACAGACAACACACATCGCGATGGTGCATGATTTCTATGATGACACTGGGTGGGATCTTGGACATTTATTACAGGTTCTCCCTCATTGTATGACAGAGCAGATATGGGCTATACCATTATGTGCATATGCCTTGGATCAGATTTTTTAGCAGAATATATCGGATGGTAGCTTCGTTACTAAATCAGCATGGCAGCTTGTACTTTCGGGATGCTAGTATCAGGATTCATACCGATTACTATGTAGCTCTATTTTGCCTGTCACTATCTCATTCTTCTGCTGGAGACTATGGCAGGGTCTCATTCCAATAGATGTAGTTATTTAGAGGAGGATTTGATGCCAGTTGGCTTCTCGTCGCCAGTGTTATTTCGAGATTTAGACTATGAGTCATATTTTCACTAGCAGTAGTCCAATCAGGTACGACAGCATTTTGAGGATATTTTCCAGATACCTATGAGTTCATGAGAGGGAGTCAGAAAGAGATTTCAGAGATGGAGGTATTTTGGACAGTATATTCGTTGTGGAAATATTGGCATTATCATTCCTCTACCGATATTTTGGTATTTATAGACCGCTAGAAATGATGCGAAGCATAGAGGGATTCACATGGTAGCCAAACTTATCATTTGGAGGGTCTATCACATAATCTCTTTTCTTCATATGTGAGGACTTTTTCGAGCTATGCATTAGCAAGGGGATTTGACACCTGCACCTATATGTGGTATTTTTATGGACCCCTTTCCCCATCTCTCCTTATTCTAGTTTGGTGGCGCACTCCATCAGTCAGATCTGTCAAGATCAATTCTGATAGATGCATCAATGATGGTTATGCGAGTGGGGGAGGTATCATCAGAGATCACGCATGACAATGTATCATGGATTTCTCAGTTTCGTATGAACCATGCATGATATTAGAGGCGGAGCTTCGGGCTATTCTTGATGGGATTTTGCTAGATCAAGGACTAAGTTATTTAGCAATTTGGGTTGAGTAAGATTCTACAGTGGCTACTCACTACATCACTGGAGGAGGAGCACCATAGACTATTCAGGGTATACTTAGATGTATCACAGACATCATATCATTTGACAGAGATACAGTCTCCCACATTTACAAAGAAGGAAACTAGGTTGCGGATGCTCTTGCTAATGAGGGTTGAGATCATCGCTGATATCAGGTATATGGACCACTTGACCTACCATGACATATTAGGGCACTAGTATAAGTTGACAGATATGGATTGCCTAGTACTAGAGTTCGATTTTTTTTTCCTTTTACATTAGTTCTTATTGTAAATGAAGTAGTACTTCCTTGTTTACTGCTTTATTTCTTGTAATTTACTTTCATTGTAAGGAAAGTAGTACTTTCTCTTTTACTGCTCTCCTTATTTTCATTTAATCACGGTATTCCTCCGTCACAAATGAGGACATATTAATAAAATTGCGGATGTACCGCCCTCCTTTAACTAAAAAAAATAAAAAAAATAAAGGGACTTTTTAACACAATACAAAATTACATTTTAGCCCTAATAGTTTGACAATATTTCTTTTGACTTTTTTTTTTTTCTAAAAACAATTACTCATTAACTTTTAATTTTTTTTTTTAGAACTCTAAGTGCTTCTCTTAATTGTTGAAATCTTGATGTTGGAAGTGCCTTTGTGAAGATATTAGCAATTTGCCTTTAGACTTACTAGTTGAGTCCAACTCTTCCATCTTCAATTTCATCTTGAATGAAGTGATATTTGATTGTAAATTGTATTGTTTGACTATGAAAATATGAATTTTTTGACATAGCAATTGTTGATTTGCTATCACAAGACAGTGGGATGGCCTCTTCTTATTTCTTTCCAATATTTTCTAAAATTCTTCTTAGCCAAATGGCTTGTGAGGTTGTAATATATTCAACTTCAGTCGAGGATTGAACAACTAATTCTTGCCTCTTGGATAACCACGAAAATACTCTCGAACCAACGAAAAATGTACAATTGGAGGTGCTCTTCATATAATTAACACAACCTCCCCAATCAATATCACAAGAGTTTCTCAACTTCACTATCAAATTCTTTTCAAATCTGATCCCAAAATTTATTGTCCCCATATATATCTTAATTTTTTTAACACACCAAAGTCCTTATAGGTTGGATAATTCATGAACCTTGAAAGTAAATCTGGTGCATACATGACATTTGGTCTTGTAGCAGTAAGATAAAATAAGTTTCAATCAACCTTTTATAAAAGGTTTCATCCACTTTCTTTTCTCCATCATCCTTCATCAATTTCTCATTACAAATAAATAGATTTTCAACAGTGTTACACTCAAACATTCTGAATTTTTAAGAACTTTTTTGACATACTTCATTTGAAAATAAACACTTCATTTCCATCTTGATATGGTTCCATGCCAAGAAAATGATGTAGTAACCCTAATCACTTATTTCATATGTGTTCATCATGTCAATTTTAAATTCTTCAATCATTTTTGCAATAAGTAAATTTTCAACAGTTTTACACCCAAACATTATGAGATTTTTAAGAACTTTTTCGACATACTTCATTTGGAAATAAACACTTCATTTCCATCTTGATATGTTTCCATACCAAGAAAATGATGTAATAGCCCTAAATCACTCATTTCATATCTTTTCATCATTTCAATTTTAAATTCTTCAATCATTTTTGCATTGCTTTCGGTAAATACCAAATCATCAACATGCAATGCAACAAGTATATAGGAATTCCTCGATGTTTTATGTACAAGGTTGTCTCACTTTTATTTTTGAAAAATCTATGTTGTTGAAAATAGCCATCAATGTGACTACTTCAAGCATTTGGTGCTTGTTTGAGCCTGTACAAGGCCCTTTTTTTAGCTTATACGCTTTGTCTTATCCTCTCTTTGCAAAAAAACCTTGAGGTTCAACATATACATCTTCTTTTAGTTCATTTAAAAAGGCTGATTCAACACCATGTTGGTAAAATAACCAATCTTTTTGGCTGCAAGAGCTATGGTGCCCTTATGATGTCTAGGTGAGCAATCAGAGCTATTTTGCATACTATTTCACAACTAATCTTGTTTTATTTTCTTGAATGATCCATACTATGATTCATCTTGTAGACCCATTTTACACCAATCACATATTTCCTTTTTGGCCTTTCAACTAGTTCCCAAGTTTTTTCTCAATAACTTCTATATCTTCCTCCATTTTTTTGACACTCCTCTTTCATGGCTTCTTCAAAATTTTCGGGTTCAACATAAATATCATTCAAATCCCTCATTTTTCTTGGCATTAATCTTGGTCATGATAAACTAGAAATAGAGGGACTTGATTGGTTACTTAGCGATGATAGTAATGAGCTTGGTCAACTTACATTTTCTTTATTTTTATCATCGCCTGAATTTTGAGGCAAAGTTATTGGGTCAAAGACATTTCTTTTGACTTCTTCACTTTCCCAATTCTGTGTAGCATTCTCATCAAATAATACATTACGACTAATGATCACTTTCTTAGTCTTCAAGTTGTATAGTTTATAGCGCTTAGATTGTGAGTTATATCCAATAAAAATACACTTTTCACTTGCCTCATCAAGCTTGTGCTATTTCTCTTTTGGTGCTTGAGCTGGCAAATGCACACGAACTCTTTCAAATGCTTCATCGACGGTTTTCTCCCATTCCAAGTTTCTATTGGTATTTTGTTCCATGTGACCTTTGTTGGACACCTATTTATTAAATAAACAGATGTATAAATTTGTTAAGCTAAAAGAATTTTGGAAGCTTCTTCTCATGTAACATATATTTTGCCATCTTCATTATGGTCTGATTTTTTCTCTGATACCCCATTATGTTGTGGAGTATAGACAACTATTAATTGCATTTCAACACCTTCATCTTAACAAAATTTATCAAATTCTTTTGAAATAAACTCTTTACCATTGGACTCATTTCTCTTTCTCTAATACTTCTTCCACCTCTGTAAAGTCCCAAAAAAAAAAGAAAAGAATTATTTATTCTATGTGCTATATATTTTATATTTTGAAAAAGTTGGAGGACTAAAATGATGCATTTATTAAATTCAATTTTATTTGGGTCAAATATTTAAATATTAATAGGGTAATGATAAATATATCAATATTGGGCTCATTGGATTGTTCGTAATTAATTATATATATTGGCTCGAGAAAAAGTCGATTTGGATAAGTCAGCTCTAAGATATATTAGTTTGAAGAAGTTGATGAAAAACTAGTTTTGCAATTTAATCAAAACCTTGAATGAAAATGTGCCTTGCCAGGTGTAATGTGTATGGATTGTTCTATTTTGATTTTGAATTGTACGGGTTAGTAGACATGTGTAGGTTAAATGGTGGATAAGGTAGTTTTTATTTAAAAATGATTTATTTGCCTTGATTATGGGATATGATAGAGGTGACATGTTGATTAGATAGGAAGAAATAATTGTTGATTGTATAGAATAGTGTGATTGAGACTTTTATTTAGGTAAAAACACGGAAATTTACAATTTTTACGCCTACAAGAATCATTTTCCCTTTCAACTCTAAATATCATACAAAGGTTCTTACTATTGGTACTAAAGATAAAATAAAATATAGATACACATATCCGTTGGTAGCATCAACACCGAAAGAAAATAAAGTTTAGAACGTGATTTTGGATTCTAGTTTTCAAACTTTTTTATCTAACAAGGTAGGATTACGAGGTGCAAGTGGTTTATTCAGTTTAATTTATTTTTCATGTTGATAAATATTATGCTAATGAAAGCTACGATATGCTATGTTGTCTTATGATATGTAATGGCCATTCGGTACCAAAGATATGATATATTTGAGCTCTTATCGATTTTTAAAGATATGATATGTTGGTATGATATTTTTTTGACACGTAATTTAATATTTTTATTCAGGATTGCACCATTAATTCGTGTCCTATTGAATATTCTCATATACTCACCCATTTTTCTCCTACCTCACATGTTAGAACTGGTTGTTGGTTGGCAGCCATGAGGTGCAGTTATGGTGTCGGATTTATGGAACTCAATAAAAGATAATCCGGTGTAACAAGACATTTCTTTTTAATTTCAACATTTTCTTAGTTTTATTTCGTAAGGATTTTTATTTGGAAATTTAAGACAGGTTTTATTGGGTTATAAATTTAAAACTATGTTATGCTTTGTTAGTGGAGTTAACATTTTATTATTTACCTAATAAATGCGATATTAATGGTTTTTAATATTTATTTGTTTATGAGTTTTATCAATTAAATTGTGCCCGTTAATTTCATATATTTACACTGTTAAAATTAATAGTTTTGATAGTGAGTTAAAAATTAAATTTTGAGTCGTTACAGTTAGGTGTCGATCTTTAGGTTTAATTTTCTGTAGATTCATATGTATTTTCATAAATTGAGTTTTGGAAAAAAAAAATGTATGAACAATGACAGTCGTGTCACTGTTTATGATGACCAGTGACAGCCGTCACTGTTCACGGTGAACATTGGAGTTTTTTTATTGAAAAGACAAGGTTGCCAATTTTGATATGTAATGATTAAAATGATTGTTATATTTATTTAAAATATAAATTAGGCGTGTGTGTATTTTTTTAGTAATTGGTATTTTATTTTCAACAACCAAAAAAAAAACTTTGAATATATATATATATTAAAGGGTAAGAAGAAGAATTTATTCAAACAATCTATATAATTTTAAATTTTAAATTGCATACTTTTAAATTTTAAGCCACACATGTTTTTCTCGCTAAACTCATAATATGTATTATGATAGTATTGGTATAATTTCAGGTCATGATGTTTGCTGCCTACGCTCATTAAATTGTCCCATAAATTATGCTAACCAAAACAAGGCGAAACTGATTAGCTGGAAGAAACCGGTGGGTGAACAGCTGAAATTGAATGTTGATGGATTAGCTAAGGGAAACCTTGGAGCAGCCGATGGGGGAGGAATTTTACGGGACAGCAATGGTAGTTTTTGGTTAGGTTTTTCTCACCACTATGCGACCTGTACTAATATGGTAGCTGAAACACAAGCTCTTCTCGACGGTCTACGAATGTGCAGATGCTTGGAGTTAGGGATGTCATAGTGGAGACCAATTCCAGCATCGTGGCGTAATGGCTTCAAAAAGGAGTTTGCTCGTTATGGTGGCTTTGGGACTATTGGGATGACATTTTGGAGTTGATCATACTACTTAATGCTCAAGTCCAACACGTGTTTAGAGAGGCAAACATGGAGGCTGAATTTCTTGCTAACCTGTCATTCGGAGACAATGTACCGACACTTCTTCGAGGCATTTTGCATACAGATAGGATGGAATTACCATACTTTAGAAGCTGATTTGTTGGTCTTTTTCTGGTTTTTATGGTATTCTCGACTTTTGTAATCTCGGCTTCCCTCCGCCACAAGTGAGGCCTTTTTATTAATAAAATTTACGTTAAAAAAAATGTTAGACTTAGTACTTGTATATAACGGGTGAATTAATACTAATTTTAGTATATGGCATCACCTACCTACATGAATTTGATGCGTGATTTGTTGCAAGCGGTATAAAAGTTAAGCCGACAGAATCAAGCGTCTCTACCACAAAATGCACCACCACCGCAATACGTATCTCCGTTTGTACCTGGAGCTATTTTAGTGGTTGAGCAGTTTCGTAGGTACAAGCTTCCTACTTTTGATGGTGGTTTCGACCCACTAGCTATTGAGGAATGTATTAGAGGTTTGGAGCGCATCTTTCGATATATTGCTTGTACGGATACACAAAAGTACTATGCGCAGAGTTTATGTTTGTTGGAGCGGCTAGTCACTGGTGGGAATCTAACTTACGCACTAAGACCGAAGAGCAGCAGCGTAACATGACTTGGGAGTAATTTAAGGATGAAGTGATGTCGAAATACTTTCCACATGCTTTGAGAGACTTCATGGAATCAGAGTTTCTGTAGCTCAGACAAGGCAACTTATCGCTTACTGATTACGAAAGGCAATTTGAGTAGCTCTCAAGGTATGCCCCACACTTAGTAGATATAAAATTTAAGAAGATCATGAGGTTTGAAAATGGACTTCACCCAGAAATCGGTATGATTATTATGTCACACCATTTCACTTCATGTCGTAAAATTTGGAGATAGCTCATGTCATTTCATATCAGAGGACTACATTTGAGGAGTATGCCCAATAGTGCAAGGAGGCATTGGGAAAAAGAAAGTGGAATGATTAGAGTAAAGACATACGTAATTAGCAGAATAAAAGATCAAGCACATGAGTTAATATCGGTGGGACGAGATGAAGTATAACACCGGGTCCTAAGTGTAATAAACGTCACATGGGTGAATGTTTATTTGGAAAGAACATGTGCTTTCGGTGTGGTAAGATGGAACACATTGCTTTAAACTATACAGAGCCTCCAAAGTAGAAGGATGATGATCAGGACAAGAATAAGAAAGGGAAGGCTTAAGTTTTTGCACTGAATTAGCATGAGGTGGAGCAGGATCCGAATGTGATAACATGTATTTTATTATTATTCGAAGTGCCTCTTGATGTTCTTGATTTTGCATCATCCTTCGCTAAGTCTAAAACTATAATTACGAAAACATGTATTCTATTATTATCTGATGTACCCACTTACATACTTTTTGACTCCGGGGTTATAAATTCTTTTATCTCTGCATCCTTTGTCGCTAGATCTAACTTTGCATATGGGAAAACGAATAATGAATTAGAGGTTAGCATACCTTCAGGAAGAACTCTTTGCACAAATCAAAATACTAAGGTGATGAAGTTAGAGATTGACGCAAATGTACTGCTGACAGACTTATACCTTTTAGAGATGAAAGACTTCGATGTTCTTTTAGGCATGGACTGGTTAGGACTCAATCATGCAACTATTCGATGTCATGAAAAAGAAGTATTATTTCATAGACCAGAAGAGGAAGAGTTTCGTTTCTTTGGAGCAAAATTCAAGTCTCTACCTCGTCTTGTATCAGCTTTGCAAGGGGAGAAAATGATGAGAAAGGAGTCACGCCAGAGATTCTTAATTAATATCATCGGTTCCAAACATATATAAACAACCGTTAATGATATTGACGTCGCGCGAGGCTTTGCAGACGTATTCCTAGAAGATTTACCAAGCACACGACAAGATAGGCAAATTGAATTTACAATTGACTTGGTTTCTAGCGCGACACCAGTTTCTAAGGCTCCATATAGAATGGTACAAAAAAAACTTCAAGAATTGAAATTACAATTGGACAAGTTACTGGGAAAAGGTTTCATTCGGTCGAGTGTATCTCCTTAGGGCACTCCAGTACTTTTTGTGAAGAAGAAAGATGGGAGTATGAGGATGTGCATTGACTATTGAGAGTTGAACCATCTGACTATCAAAAATAGATACCTACTTCCAATAATAGAAGATTTATTCAACTAGTTAAGGGGTGCAAAGGTGTTTTTAAAGATCGACTGGAGGCCGGGGTATCATTAGCTAAAGGTTAAGGCAAGCGACATACCGAAAACTGCTTTCAGGACTCGTTACGGACATTATGAATTCACTGTCATACGCTTTGGTTTGACCAATGCTCCAGCTATATTTATGGATCTAATGAACTGGGTATTCCATCAGTACTTAGACCAGTTTTTCATAGTGTTTATTGACGACATACTCGTATACTTTAAAGATAAGAAGTAGCACGAGAAACAACTCCGGATAGTACTCGAAACTTTGAGGAAAGCGAAATTATATGTCAAATTTAAGAAATACGAATTTTGGCTCGATCAAGTGGGTTTCCTTGGTCACGTAGTTACCGTCCAAGGAATTGAGGTAAACCCAGTAAAAGTAATTAATTGGCCTAGACCGACCAATGTTGGTGAAGTTCGTAATTTCTTAGGGCTAGCTGGATATTATCAGAGATTTATTGAGGGTTTTTCAAAAATAGCAAGTCCCATGACTTAGTTGACTAGAAAGGGTGTGAAATTTAAATGGACGAAAATTTTTGAATTTTTTAGGAACTGAAGCAGAGATTAGTTTCGGCTCCTATATTGATGATACCTAAAGATTCGAACGAGTTTTTAATTTATAGCGATGCCTCAAAGTAGGGTTTAGGCTATGTTTTGTTGCAATATGAAAATGTGATTACTTATGCCTCGAGACAATTGAAGCAGTATGAACAAAATTATCCTACGTACGACTTGTAATTTGCAGCTGTAGTTCACGCTTTAAAAATATGGTGTCATTATCTGTATGGAGGGAAGTGTGAAATCTATACGACCATAATATTCTCAAATACTTCTTCACACAGAAGGAACTGAATAT
>CAIGRS010234475.1:0-26384 GCA_903798395.1 Fraxinus floribunda | reverse complement strand
AGACTTTCGACACAAGGCACCTCAATCGCGGATGATTTTTTTAGTCAGATCGTAGGGCTAATTAGGGGACATCCACCACGCTTTCCTTCCTTCGGCTAAGTTTTGGGCTCTAAGCTCTGATACCACTTGTTGGGTTTATGGACACCACATATCTCCACATTGGTATGATATTGTCCACTTTGGACCTAAACCCTCATGGATTTGCTTTTGGGCTTTACCCCCAAAAGGCCTCATAGTAATGGAGATATTGCCCTACACTTATAAACCCATCATATTTCTCATGTCTAACCGATGTGAGACTTCTTTTATTCCCAACAGTAATGTTNTAAGCTCTGATACCACTTGTTGGGTTTATGGACACCACATATCTCCACATTGGTATGATATTGTCCACTTTGGACCTAAACCCTCATGGATTTGCTTTTGGGCTTTACCCCCAAAAGGCCTCATAGTAATGGAGATATTGCCCTACACTTATAAACCCATCATATTTCTCATGTCTAACCGATGTGAGACTTCTTTTATTCCCAACAGTAATGTTTGGGGAAACTGATATACATCTTAAAGATAAGCTATTTATTTCTATTTCTGATGGCAGTGCGGGAGGAATTTCCCCCTCCATGGTTTGCTGCCAAATATGGCAGAGTTTGATGGCAGAACGGGGGGATTTCTCCCCCATGGTTTGTTGCCAAAAATGAGAGGGTAGCCGTGATGGTGTGGCGTGATGGAGGTGGGTATATGGTAGGGTGTGGGGAAGTGTTGGGGTACTGAAAAAAGATGACCTTTTTTCTTTTTAAATTTGTTTATTTTGTTTTTTTTATTATGAACTTTCTATTTTTCTTTGCTTTTTTTAATATTTTAGTTAAAAATACTGAAAGGACTAATTTGCCCTTTTGAATATTCTGGTTGAACTAACAGAAAAATTGATGAAAACCATCCATTTGGATGAATCCCACTAATTATCAAAGGTTAGGGACTCAGTTGTCAAAAAAAAAAAAAGTTGGGGATGTTTGCTGCTATTAACCCAAAAAATTGTAATTTGCACATCTAACGGAAAGATTGTCGTCATTACCCTTTTGGCGGGTTGTGGACAACTGCATATGCCTGCTGAGGGAACAATGCCTAGAGAATAGTTATTAGCATCAGATGATAATGATCTCTATCAACACGGTCCATCTTTCCTATCAGTGATATTAGTCTTTCAATACATGCTTAATGAATCTCTTGATGCTTGACAGTAAAATAATCAATATAGAATACCATTATGATACCTTAGTTATATCATCCGACAACGGACTTGTACAATTGTTATAATTTTGTGGCTTATGGGTTGATACATGCTTTGGGTTTATTGGAAGGTAATACAGAGGGATTTGTTATAAGAAATTAATCAGTTGATCTAGCCTTTTTTTATCTCCCAAGGGTTATTATTTTTGTAATTTGAATTCAGATAACATTATTGTTTATATTAGGAAAACTAAATTCCGATGAAGAGATAACTTTACCAAGGAATTGCTGAACTTCACTGATATCAATGCCTCTGTGTAGGAAAAACTGAAGGGCATTGAATCACAACTAGGCGAAGCTCTTCTTTCAAGTGAGAAAAAGTCAACAAATGGCTCAGAATCGAGAACATTGGTGCAAACTACCAAAACAACAGTGGATGACATGGATTCTGCTGCAGTTACCAAGAGACTTGAGGAGGAACTCAAGAAACGTGACACCCTTATTGAGGTACTGCAGTGTACTGAACTTATATGAGGGGTGCTTCTATATTGGTGGTTAGCATTTGCATTAATTTAAAGAAAACTTGGACATCCAACCATCTTTGTTGGCAATAAATTGTCCTTGTACTGATATTTATGTTTATTTTCTTTCGCAGAGATTGCATGAAGAAAATGAGAAATTATTTGACAGATTGACAGAAAAAGCTTCATTAGCTGGAACACCTCAGGTTCATTATTGATCTTCTTGAATATCTGTTGCGGGTTATGACAGTTGTTAACTTGGGTCTGGACTTTGTTTCTCTGTTGAAAATGTTTATATCTGTATGCTATCTTAATATACATATTAGTTTAGTGTTTGTGGTTTGAGTTTCAAATTTAGATTTGGTACCTGTGCATCTCATTTGCATGACCTTTACTCTTAGGTGTCAAGTCCATCTCCCAAAGGACAAGCTATTCAGTCTCGAGAAGTGGGAAGGTTCATTTCTGTTACTATTTCCCAATAACTAATTCTTATCATGTTTTCCCATATTTTACTTCATTTATGGTTAAGAAGGGTTCTCTTCGATTTTTCTTGACAGGACTGATAGTACTAATGTTAAAGGACCTTCTGGTGAGACAGAGGGCACAGTTGCTTTGGTTAAATCTGGTCCTGAGAGGGTGAAAACGACCCCAGCTGGTGAATATCTTACTTCTGCCCTTAATGATTTTGATCCAGAACAATACGACAGTCTTGCTGCCATTTCAGATGGGGCTAACAAGCTTTTGATGCTGGTATGAATGTTCATTAATTTCTTCACACGTTTAGATATAGAACTATTTCAATCATTTGGAATCTGTTAGTTTTTTAGATGCTATTGTGACGCTCTGTTATGAATAGTGGTCGACAATTCAATTTTTATTAAGGCGTGTTATCCCTTCGATGGTGGTTGTATTTTATGTGCATAGCTTGTTCTTATCACAATATGATTGTATTTTCTTCCTGACCTTACCCAACATATGAGATGAATTAATATGTGGAACTGCTGGAAATCTACAAAAATTAAACTAAAATAAATGCTGCTTCAATCCATTTAGACCATTGGACAAAAAATTTCATGACTTAGTAAGTTGGGTGAATTTGAGTTTCATTAAATTGGGTAGCTTACAAGTAGAAGAACATATTAAGGCAGACTAGAAGAAATATATTGTGATTCTGAGTGCTCTTTGTAGCAATAACTGTATCCTAGGTTGCTTTAGACAGGTGTGATTGCCCATGTTATATTTTAGGTCTTCATTTCCCAGATTTAGTGAGAAGTGTTTTTTGGGTATCTGACAGTATACCTTTCTCGATGGTTGTCTAATGTCTAAACACGTGAAATAAACCAATATGGCTAGACTTGACTTTTTCTCTCACTCTGGATTCTTTTTTCATAGCTATCATTATATACTTGGTTCATACTTATCTTATTTCATGAACTTTATCTTTCCTCAAAACCATGTGATATGTAATGTGGCAGGTTTTAGCTGCGGTAATCAAGGCAGGTGCTTCTAGAGAGCATGAAATACTTGCTGAAATAAGAGATGCTGTTTTTGCTTTTATTCGTAAAATGGAGCCAAAGAGGGTGATGGATACCATGCTTATTTCACGTGTTAGGATTTTGTATATAAGGTCTCTGCTTGCTCGGTCACCAGAGCTACAATCAATTAAGGTACTGAAAACTTTTAACATCTTATTAACAGGTGTTAAGACCTAAACGGCATTCGATATTTTGGCGAGATAATTCTTTTTATTATTAGGTTTCTCCTGTTGAGCGCTTTCTGGAGAAGGCTAATAATGGACGCAGCAGAAGCTCTAGTCGTGGGAGTAGCCCTGGAAGATCTCCTGTGAGATATGATTCTATCACGAGGAATTCACTGATTGAGGAACAGATTCAAGGGTTCAAAGTAAATCTAAAGCCAGAAAAGAAGTCAAAGTTGTCGTCAGTGGTTCTGAAAATACGTGGCATCGATCAGGTGACTTGAATGATATTTTCCCTTATCACTCAAAACATCATAATTTTTGTTCCCTCATTTACTTTTTCATCTATACCTTTTTATTGCCAACTGGGCTGAAATACATAAAATTTTTGACCCTCTTATAACTTACTCTAGAAGAGGCAATGAAACCAGAAATATGACGTAACATGGGAATGGACTAAGTTGCATAAAAACTTCGTATGCAAGCTATCATACAACAAATTGATACACACCGAGATTATGAAACTCTTTGTATGACAAATAGGGAAGGCAACCTCGAAAAAAGATGAGCTTGACTTGGTCCAATTGTAAAACCTTAACATGTAGGTTTTCTATTTAATTCTGCATGCCATATCTGCATATTCCTTTAAGGAGCGATTCAAAAGAATCAGTTTCATATGAGAATCAACATATTAGATCTCGATCAACAAAATATGAACCGAGAGCAATATTACTAAAGTTTAAGATTGAGAAATCTGAATAGGATGAACTGAAACTATTAATTCAAGTATGGTGGTGATGATAAAATTGCTCCATAAAACAATATTCAATAATCAAATGCCAGGTGTAATGAAGTAATTAGTCAGAACTTAAAAAATGATGGCCCTGCTATTTATGGTGATTAAGCTAAACTAATCCTAAACAACTACCAAAGAACCCTTTTTCTGGACTTCTCAAACTTAATGTAATTTCTTTCCAAATACTGATAATACTACTGTTCACCTATTCGTTTCTGTAAAGAACAACCCTCCAGCCCCTTTGAGGAGATGGCACTTCTCTCAGGACTTTTACAACACAGAACAAGTTGTTTGAGAGAGTAAAGATATCATTAACATATTTAAGGAACATCAGCAATAAATTTTGACTGGTTGACTGACCAAGATGTCGTACATGTTACATGCTTGTTACAAGCTTAACCAGCACTTCTTTGAATCATCCAAAGACCAAAAGATTTTCTTTGCACCGAGTGAAAACTTTAAACATATAGGACTATGGCCATCTACATTCAAAAGTTTTACTATTTTCAATAAATAATTTTTTGAGAAGCAATCTATTTAGCATAAAGAGTAAGACGCCAGAGCTTATGATGGTCTGCGACTGGAATCCCTTTGTGTTTACTTTATATTTCACATACTTCTAATCTTTGTCAGTAGCATTTTATGACATTGAATTGAACAAACTTTGCAGTTTGGAGCTTAGTGATCGTCATTTATGCTCCAATTCTCCAAACTTACATTGTAAATACTATGCATGCTTGTTCTCATAGCCGATCAATCTTTAACACTTACTAATATGGTTCGTTGTCACTTAGAAGTTGCAATGAATGGCTTTAGCAGTCCTCTATATGCCCTCTGTATATTTATTAGTATTTTCCTGTTTTGCCATGTATTAGTGACCCATACACTTCTAGTGATTTATGTGCCCCTTGGACTATAATGCACAGGAAACATGGAGACAGCATGTAACGGGTGGAAAACTGAGGGAAATTACTGAGGAAGCAAAAAGTTTTGCAGTTGGAAACAAGGCTCTTGCAGCTCTTTTTGTTCATACCCCGGCTGGTGAGCTCCAGCGTCAAATCAGAAATTGGCTTGCAGAGAACTTTGATTTTCTTTCCATTACTGATGATGGAGTAGGGGGAGCAACTGGTCAGCTGGAGCTTCTATCTACAGCAATAATGGATGGTTGGATGGCTGGACTGGGTGCTGCACAACCTCCTCATACTGATGCTCTTGGGCAGCTTTTGTCTGAGTATGCAAGGCGTGTTTATACTTCTCAGTTACAACACTTAAGGGTATGTTCTACAGTTTCAGTGTGCCACACTGTTGTCATGGGATTGTCCTCGTTGTCCGTTGGCTGTCTGTCCTTCAAGATGTGTTGAACTTATATACTTAGTATTTTTTATTTCTGCCACACAATTCAAAATTTTAACAGAGTCATTTTGTGGCTATTGAGATTGCATTAATTACATTGTTATGTTTCTCAAACTTTGCAATTTGCTCCTCTGGAACCAAGATCGAAAGGATTGAGAAGTTAGTCAAAACCATTGATGGAGGATGCCTTAAAAATGAAAGGATTTTCTCAATACCAATGCTCTTGGGAAGCTTTTATGTCTCAACGATCCAAAACCATCAATGTAGGATGCCTCAAAAAGTATAGGATTTTCTCAAAAGATTGATCGAATAAACCTTTGAGAAACTGTTCGTCAGTAAACTTCTTAAATTGAGGTTTCTAGTGATGCTCTTCATAATTTTTTTAGCTTTAATCACTTCTAGTTAGGTACTTTCATCCTCATTTTGCTTGCGATGAATGGTGGTCTTATACTGTTCTATACTCAGTTTGTTCAGTATCAATTTGCATGTTTAGTTTCTTTCAATACTGAATAAGGTGTATTTTCTGTTTGTATTGTATGATGTCCATGGTTGTCTAAAGATTTAAAATCTTCATTTGCTTCTTATTTTTCCTGTGAAAACTGAAGGCAATGTTTAGTTAAGCTTCTGGAAACTAGTTTCTGTCATTATACTTCTATAATATTACTAATATTATGCTTGTCTTTATCAGGATATTTCAGGTACCTTGGCAGCCGAAGTGGCAGAAGACTCTGCACAAGTAGCTAAGCTACGTGGAGCTCTGGAGTCTGTGGATCACAAGAGAAGGAAGGTCAGAGTTAGAGTCTTACAGCTTTCATTGCTTTTGCTTGTCCACCATCCTTTTCTCCGTCTTCTTTCTGTCCATGTAAAACTAAAAACTAACCATTGACTTTATTTTTGTTGTTTTTGGATCCCAAATCTCTACTTATATTTTTTCAAATCACTGTGCTTCCCAAGTAAAAGAAACTGATTTAGAGTATCGAAAATAATAACCGTCCTTAGAAAAACTTTCCCTTGTTAAATGGTCAATCTGTTGGTTATTTTTATAATTAGAAGTATCTAAATAAAAATATTTTATAATCCCTTCCCCATGTTCTTTGCATATAGTTTTATTTTTTTTGATAGAAATACATTGCTGGTTTTGAATCTTTTACAAAAAAATGTTGATAATTAGTTGCTTTTACTGTTTTAGAGCAACAGAATCGAACAATAGTTCCTTTGAGAAGGACTGTGATCTATGCTGTTATGTTGCAAAGAAGAAAAGTTTCTTTCTGATTTAAGTCGATAATACACTTCCCATGTATTGTGTTTTTGATTAATAAAATTTTGATTACCTTTAAAAAAAAAAAAGTATGAAGGTTGGATCTCAATCGTCTACTTGATTGGGTTGCATCGTTTGGTGTGTGTGGAGAGAAAGAAACAGTCGCTGTTTTGAAGACCAATTACGGACAACAGAACAGTTTAGGGAATTGTTTTATTTAACTTTGTATAGTTGGTTTAATGCACGGCCACTAGGCATATCGACGGGCTGCCTGATTTTATGTTGTTTCTTTCTGATTTAAGTCGATAATACACTTCCCGTGTATTATGTTTTTTGTTTAATAAAATTCTGATTACCTTACAAAAAAAGAAGTAAATGTTGAATCTTCAAGTTCAACAGATTTTCATTTCACAGGTTAGGAGCATCTCGAGTACATGAGATGCTGAAATTCATCTCTGCTGAGCTTCTACACCCTTCCAATTTACCAACACTCATTCTTCAGCTTGAAAGATGATTCAGTATATCATTTGCTACATAGTTGACTAGGCCATTTAGAGGGTGTTATTAGACTTTTATGAAAAAAGACCATATATTCATACCTTAGTGGAAGAGCCTTTTTTATTTCTGTAGAACCCCAGCCTGTAGGAAGGATTTGAAATCTATTCTTCAGCATTTTAGCTTAGGTACGATTTAGTTTCATCCACCCCAAATATATTCAGTAAATGTATTTTACTAGAATCTATTCTTCAGCATTTTAGCTCAGCGCATTACACGTTTGAGTTTCTGGTGTTGTTTCAAGTTGCTACCCTTTTGTGCTTCTACCGGAAACTGTATTAGTGAAAAAATTGCATGTTATAGTTCCTGAAAATGTGAAGGCATTTGATCAATTGATTATGGTGTACCAGACAAGTTTTAGAATGAAAATGATGTTTGTGGTAGTGCAGTACCATAAGAAGTTTGTGCTAGCTGATGCTTGGGGTGGTGGTGAACTTGCATCAGCTGTGGACACATGGCTTGAAATTGATATAAGTGACATATTAGTTTTGATTATGCTAAAAAGTTGCAAAAGGTATCGTGCAAGATTTGTTGACGTCATAAGCAGCATAAACATTAAATGGCTCAAGGAAGGAAACATAGAGATTTCTCTTATGGTCTTCTAATTTCAGTTGGTTGGTTAGAAAAGTACAGTCAATTAATACCGTGCAATGAAACTATCCATTTGTACTCTGAAGCGATCACCACTGATATTGGTGATTGATTGCTTGACTGGATCAAACTATAATATGTTGCTAATGCTTAGTTTGTAGACTGAGAGATGGTTGCAAAAATGTGAATCATATGATCATGATTAAATTATTTATTTGTCACACTGTGGTTCTTTTGTTTCAATCATCAGATTTTGCAACAAATGAGAAGTGATGCTGCAATGTTGAACTTGGAAGATAGTGCTTCACCTATTCGGAATCCTTCTACTGCTGCTGAGGATGCAAGACTGGCATCATTAATTTCCTTGGATTCCATAGTGAAGCAAGTCAAGGTTTTCACCTCTCTCTATGATTCTATCCATGTAGTTGCTGAAAAGCAGGTTTTATGTGGACCAGGCAACAAGTAAATGAAATGTTCTTTTTAATTTTAATACTTCAACAGGATATAATGAAGCAATGCTCAGCGAAGGTTCTCAGTAAGAGTAAGAAGAAATCAATGCTTGCCTCTCTTGATGAACTTGCTGAACGGATGCCATCCTTGCTTGACATTGATCATCCTTGTGCACAAAGGCATATCGCTGAAGCTAGACATGCCCTAGAGGTAGCGTAAACTATAAGAATTACCCCGTTTGGTGGAGATTAAAATTTGTTTTTAAGTAGATTTTGATAAAAGTTGATGAAATGTGTAAGTTGTGGGTCCATGAAATGTGTGGTTAAAATTAAATGTTGACTTTGACTTTGGTTAGATTTGTAGAACCATATAATTTTGTGAAAGGAAGTGAGATCCTGTACCTATCCTATTGGTAAGGAGCGCTGATGTTTATGATCTTTGAAGATGAGAATTGGAGAAGTTATAATCTTCTTTACTTTGAAATTACTCCTTGGGGTTTTTATATAACTTGGGTTTGTCTCAGGATTGAGTCCATAATAGACGTTCCAACCTTTAGTACAATCACATTCTATGCTTAGTGGCTCATTGAAAAGCAATCATATCTGATGTTTTAACCATTTACCAAAATGCTAAGAAATTCAATAAATTAATACAGAGGAAATTTTTGGGCGTTGAGAACCCCATTTTTATACTAAAGATGTTTGCTTATCTTGGTGCCATCCCAAGTTACTCTGTTTAGGAAATTGGAGGGACATTATTTTTTGTGTTCAATAGAGGATCTGTCAATACCGTGTACATGTTGGAGTAATATGCTGGTCTTAATGCCTAGAATGTTGGGTAAACTTCTGATAGATTCTCACTGCTACACATATCTGATATTCTTGTTGTGATGCAGTCAACTTCTGAAGAGGATGACCAGCTTCATGACACTGCACATGCTCGCAAACTTTCTGGAGACATGGCATATGGTGCTGAAACCGACGTGGCGCAGTGGAATGTTTTACAGTTCAACACCGGTTCAACAACTCCATTCATTATCAAATGCGGAGCCAACTCAAATTCCGAATTGGTCATTAAAGCTGATGCACGGGTTCAGGAACCTAAAGGTGGGGAAATTGTTATGGTCGTTCCAAGACCAACCGTTCTGGAAAATATGAGCCTGGAGGAGATGAAAGAAGTATTCTCGCAACTCCCGGAGGCTCTAAGTTTACTTGCTCTTGCAAGGACTGCAGATGGAACCCGAGCTCGGTACTCTAGATTGTATAGGACTCTTGCCATGAAGGTTCCTGCTCTCAGGGACCTCGTTGGTGAACTTGAGAAGGGAGGAGTACTGAAGGATGTGAAATCATAAGAGCAAATTCGTTGGGAAGGGAAATTTGTACACCTCATTTCCAATTATCTCTCACACAATATGCATTTTCTAGCTTGTCTTATAAATTCCGGCTTATATGTTTTTTGTTTATTCTGTCATGTGAGCAGATCTTTTGAACCATTGTGCTTGGTTACAATGCATTTGTACTGATCAGTGACTGTTCCCAGTATCACCAATTTAGTGGTTGTACATACTATTTATAAAGTGTGTTCAAACTAGTTATCATTTCTCTCTGCTCCCGAACCTCTCTATTTTATCGTCGCCTTTAGTGTTTTAAGCTCGATGAAATCAGTTGCCATTTGTCAATTAAATTCTCGAAACTGAACAGTAGCGTATGGGATTGTTGCATTTTCTGTTTCTATGGCGTTCACTGGAAAAAAATGGTGAATTATTGTCACTGTACAAATTATTTGACAAATGATGGGAAATTAGTATTTGTCTGCGTGCCAACAAGACCTCCTTGTGTTAGTATTATCGAGGGAGAAAAATTACAATAGGATGACAATGTCCTTGGGAGTTTGGACACTGGATTAGCAGATGTGGGGTGCTATATATTGAGATTACTTCTGAAGTTTTGAGACTAAACGAATGCAAGTTGTAACTTGAAGACAATTTAATTCATGGATAACTGTTGAATGAGACACTCGGAAAGACGAAGGGCAGGTGGTTTGAATTTGAGAAAGTCCGACCAATTGGGTGTTTTCATTCAAGTGACGATAAAGAAGAACGAAACGAATTAGAGGCCGACGGTAGGGAAAAAAATTGAATCGATCAGGCTTATTCTTGGCTTATATTCACATATGCCACTTACAAAAATAAGACATTTAATTCTCTAAAACACTTGTAATGGAGAGAGTCAGAATGTTAGTGCAATTTGTGTGAGTTCAAAATATGGATGGTGGAGATTTACAAAGGAACAACGGGGACGAAAGTATCTAGAGTATGTTTGTTTGACGCCACTTCAAGATAATTGTTACAATGACAATTAAACAATCTTGTATGTAATTTTCTTGTGTTGATGTGGTGGTGCTTTTGATGGTCATGATGGTGTTGATATCAAGATGGTGATATAAAATTACACGATATAACACGGTCTACCTTATATGTAATTAACATGGCCTCCCATTAGCTCGATAGTATCAATATGATAGTTGATGCAATGAGAAACATGAAATTCTAGCAAAGTCTACTTACACTGTTGTAATTTTTTATTTTTTGTAACTCATGCCCACCATCGATGTCACAACCACCCCATTACAACCAACGATCACCTCATGAACACCAACGGTTACCCATCAACACAAGAAAATTACATATATTATTGTTATCGTGCATGTAATTTTATGTATTGTAACTAAATAACCCATGCACCACCATAAATATCTCCACCATAAACTACCACCTCCTAACCTTATATGACCACAAACACGAGTAAATATGTACCATCACGCCACAAACACTACCATGGATGCCCGCCACAAGTAATCACAAAAACGATTCGCCATCTATCATGAACCATGAGAAAACCACCACCAATACAACCAAAATACACCAACAGCAAATTACATACACAAAAATTATACAAGCAAATTCTGGTGGTTTCGAATCTACAACATGGTGGACCGGTGGCATGCAGTGTAGGGAATCAACATGGTGGTGGCTCTGTGCAGTTTCAACATCGACACCTATTATTTAACAAAAGGTTTGAATCTAGTTTGTAACATTTTCGACTATAAAAAATAAAAAAAGATGAAGAATAAATCTTCAACATGGTAGCTGTTGGGAATTAGTACAGCAATGCAGGCATCAAAGTCACAGTAATAACAGAGTTCATAAGGCTCATTTTCACCAATGACAGTTCAATACCCAATATCATTACCAGCATACAAAAACATCAGAATATGCATGAACTATTGAAAACCGAAAATAACAATAGAACCGAGAAAATGAACTATTAAATAGCAGAATAATGTTTTTCCCTTTTTACCAACTTAAACCGTTTACCCACTTCACTCGGCCATGGCTGGAAATGAGGCATAATGTCTAGGCTCAGGAACAGCTTCCATGTTTATGCAAATCACCGTCCATAGAGAGTAGAGAACCTCCTTCTTCTTGGCTTGGATCATCGACCAAACGGTCTACCACAAACCACCAAGAACACCCTCTCAATCGAAGCTAAACCACCGAGAAACACTCCACAAACTTAGCCACTATTTTAGGCCTAAGAATCCTCAAGAGTTTCCCTCAAACTATAGGCTAAGCTTTTGAGTTCATGGACTAACAGAGAAGAAAACAGGCTGCGCAACAATGGAAGAGAAAGTGAGAGTTTTAAAGGTTGGAGTCCACTGACCAAGTGAAAAATATATTATTCAATTGAAAAGTCTTGTCCCAATTTGAATTAAAACCGTCCAAGAGACTTCCAAGGAAAGTCAAAGAAAATATCCCAATCAAAGTTTTGATCTCAACCTTTCATTTAATCAAAGGGCCACAAATAGTCAGGTAGTACAAATTGGGTCAACTAGTGTTATGGGAAGCACTATTCTCACGGTAGCGGTGTGTGTTTAAGGAGGGTGGTATGAGGGTTTGATGAAGGGTTGGTGATGGAGGTGGTTGTGTGTCATCGATTGAGAGTATGAATGAAAGAAGGATTGAATAAGTTACTTCATATTTTTTTGTAATAACACCTAATTTTTAATTAATATTTATAGATACATAATTTTTGAACTTTTATAAAGAACAACAGTTTGAACTTTTTTTTTTTTAATTCATTAACGTATAAAATATTAATTAGTTGATAAAAAACTAACCGAATAAGATGACATAGGCTACCTGACTCCTTATTACCTCTGATCAATTGACATCGAATGTCTAATCCAACATTAGAGCAAATGAAATCAAGTCCATCGCTGGAACTCGATTCACTAGAGTATTGTTATTTAACATTACTGATATTTAACGCTAATTTTGTGACAGTATTACTATTAACCATTAACGACGTTCAATTGAGTGAATCATATAAATTCATCTTTAATTGAATATATCATATAACGTCATATAAATTGGTGCTCTAACATTATTCTTCGCTAAATTGGTCTGAGTCGAACTTTTGCAAAGAATATACTTGAGATTTTGCAATAAAAAGATTTTTTTTTCTAATAAATGCATAAATATAACGATCTTGTTTGAGCTCTATTTTATCAAAAAATCATTTTTCCTAAATTAATTTTTAATTATACATTTTTTAATAAAATAATTTTACACGTAATTTTTTTTTCTGATTTTTTAATTTATTTGAGCCATACATTATAAAATATTTTTTTTTTTTCAAAATTAACTCTCAACTACACCTTCCCTATTAAAATAATTTTATACGAAAATTAAAATTTATTTTTAATCATACATTTTTTAAAAAATATTATTTCAAAATCCATTTTTTTCCACCGGAGATTCAAGGGCAACATTTGCCATGTTTTTTGAGTTCAAGAATAGAGAGGTAATGGAGCGGGATCGATTGGCCCGCCCGCCACTCTCCCACCCCTCCCTCCACTTTAGATGGGGCAGGGTGGGTTGAGAGCGCGGGCTTGTCCCGTTTTCAGCTTCGTTTAATTTTTTTTTTTCAAAATTTTTTATTTTTTTACTCTTCACGGGCGCGGGCACGGGCACGGGTTCGAGACGCTTGAGGATGGGGCACCCCTCCCTATCCCGCCCCACCAACTGGCTGTCGGTTTTTTCGATCACTGTTGAAGAAGTTTCTCTGACGTATATTGACCCAGGTAATCTCCAAAATACCCTTGTCCTCACCGCCTGACCCTCGGTTCTTGACAGGCGGCATGCGATCGGCGGTCGCATCTATTTCAAATTTTCCGAAGAAAATCTGTGCGTTATTTCATTTCTAATCTGTGCATCGGGGCTTGCATCATGAACATCAAAACAGTCGGTAATTATTCTTCATTGACATGCACAAAGTTGACTCTGTTCACCATCTTAGCAGTCCTAATCCAAATCACTGGCCTATCTCTTTTCATTACGGGATTCTTCCCTGTCAAGCCAACTCTCTCAGGCATCAGGTATTTATTATTAAATACATATCAAAAAATGAAAATGTAGTAAATCTCTGCAACAATTTGATTGTTTTTCCCCACGTGGGAGTTTGTTTTCTCTATTGTTTAAGTGGGCTGGAGAGTTTTTATCCACCGGGTTCTGATCCAACTGACTTGTCTCAAAATGTTTCAACGTTACCACCTGACAAGCTCAAGTCTTTGTACCAGGTTAGCATTTATTCCATATTTTTTTTAAGGTATGATGAATTATATGGAAAATAACAACTGAGATTGTGTTATAATTTTGCCTAATTTGATAAAATTGCTAGTTTACCAAAGATGTTGGTTGAAGTTTTCTGCTGTATTAGAGAGAATGTACTTTAAAAGTACAGATTTCTTGAATTTGAATATTATGTATCTTAATTTTGGTGAATGCAGGAAGTATCTGGAGTCCCTCCTGTATTTGATCGATTAGTTCTAATGGTATGTAGCTCGTGATTTTTAGTATTTGCTAGTCATTTTCTTCAAAATGTAGATTCTAAGCATTACACGACATATTTCGCCAGAATCGGTGTATAGACCATTTATTGTTGTTATTCTTTAAATTTAGGTTATTGATGGTCTTCCAGCAGAATTTGTGCTTGGAAGAGATGGTATGCCTCCAAGTAAGGAGTTTGTGGAAGCTATGCCATATACTCATTCATTACTGGCTAAGGGATTGGCAATTGGCTACCATGCTAAGGCAGCACCTCCAACTGTTACTATGCCCCGCCTAAAGGTAACTCAATTGTTTTTCTCCTGAAACTCACAGCATGAGGAATGAAGCACAGCCAACTCAGTTTTGTTCCCCAACTCTAAGATATTAGTGTTTTATATAAGCAGGCCATGCTTTCTGGAGCTGTCGGGGGATTCTTGGACGTTGCTTTTAATTTCAACACACAAGCATTTTTGGACGATAACCTCATTGGTTAATTTCGATAGCCTGTTGGATCTCAGTTCAGTTACTGTATAACTAATCTAGCTTATTGTCACCTGTTATCTGACTTGCATGTTCAATTTATGCATTACAGGGCAATTTTTTAGATTTGGCTGGAAAATGGTGATGCTCGGTGATGAAACATGGCTTAAACTGTTCCCAAGAATGTTCACAAGATATGATGGAGTTAGCAGTTTCTTCGTAAGTCTTCCTTATTCATAGGACTTCTTAAAAACATTTGTCTAGATATACCATTTCTAAATGAATTTCCTATTTGTGCTGTCATTTCTTTGTAAGTGTATTGGATGAAATGGTGTACTAACTTTGTACACAGGTGTACACATACATATACGTATATCACACCTTTAACTCTCACCTTTTCTCCTTTTCAATGAAGTTACTGCACTCTCTTAGATTGGCTGCATAGACCACTGAAGTCCAAATTTGGTGCATAGTTTCAATAGCTCTTAGTAAGAACAGGGAAGAATGTGATTATTGAAGTAATATATTTCCTACACCTTCTTGTTCATTCTCTCCAATTTTATGCATGGTGCATGATGGCATGACTAGGGAAGATGTACTAACTAGGAAAGGCTCATGTATATTAATCTAAAATTTGATCACTTCTGCATCAAAATGTACTTGCAGCTCCATATGGAAATCAATTTTTTCCCATGCAGAAGCTGGACCAATATTTTTGGTGATCAGATCTAGAAATGGATTATACACATTAAAAGTCAGGGGAATACTTTGTAATTTTAACCTGAAATTTTCTTTTCTGTATATTGCTATAACCAGTAGAGAGAGAGAGAGAGAGAGAGATTCTATGACTTAAAAAAATTTACTTAAATAAAAGAAAGAAAAAAATAAAATAAGTCGAGCAGATTTTTCTTCATAAAAAGGAATTGAAGCAGTAAACTTAAATTAATTGTCTGAAAGGTAATGGTTTGTTAGTGTCATGAAATAAACATAGTTTTATGTTTGTTTGTTCATTTTGTGCTAACATTTGTCAAGTAAAATGTAGATTTCTTTTTTCTTTTTCTTTTTTTTTTTTACCCCTTCTCCATCTTTTCCTTTATGAGCATGTTGTTTTGGGGGGAGAAGGTCCAAGTGTGGTAATTACCTAATTCTGACAGTCAGATTTGTCCGATCTTGCTAGGTAAAAGATACCATTCAAGTGGATTACAATGTATCTCGACATCTGGCTGATGAGCTTAAAAGTACCGACTGGGATCTTCTGGTAAATGCCAACTTTTCAAGTGTGAGGCATGGTTTCATAACTTATAAATATGGTGATGTTACATATATGCATGAAATAGATTCACTTGCTTATGCTAAATCATTTCCATTGTGCTGAAGAAGTCCATTATTTGGTCATCAAAACTTATTTCCCACACCTTGAGTGACTTTTGTACTGATTCTCCATCCTCTCTCTTCTTTTAATCTAGCTCTTGTTGTTTTAAAATATAAACTGTTTAGAACATTAGGTTGAAATGATGAATAGTTGATCCCAAGTGTCACTCATGTTGTTGGAGTAGAATATATGATTTGCACAGACGTGTGTTTTGAAGTAAATGTGGGACTACTTGTTTGCAAGTTGAATCTCTTGTGATCTCTACACAGCCATCTTTTTGGGATCTTTGTGTCTCTTACCCTTTATTCCTTCCACACAAATGCATTGTATTCTTTGACCTTTGGATTTATATTTCTATCCTTTTATGGTAGTACTTATGTGCCATAAATGATGATTTGGATTCCCTTTTTACACAAAAATATTTTTAATAGCTATATCATTATAGATTTTGATTTCTGCCTTTTAGCTATGTGCTTTGTTTTACACTTTTGATATAATAGAGAAAGGAAGAAGGGTGGTCTTGTTACCATGAGTCCATGACAATGAGTGCTCCTTCAGTTTCTAATTTGGATTTAGTCTCTATAATTTGTGTCTATGATTGTAAACTGAGATGATATTTCCTGTCGAATTTAGAGTTACACTTTCATAGTTCAGGCAGATTTAATAAACTATGGTCTCAGTAAAAGGGAAGTCAATTGTGAATACTGAATACTGGCACAATTATTTCTTTTTGGGGACACACGTCAATGTTTAATGTTCACTGAAACTGAAATATTGCAGATTCTTCATTATCTTGGGTTGGATCACATTGGACATATTGGTGGACGCAATTGGTAATGATATTTCCTTAGCCATTCATTCTTAAATCAGTTTAGATCTCACGAAACTTAATATTTATTCATTATTCCAGTATCTTGATGACCCCCAAACTTATGGAGATGGATGAAGTGATTAAAATGATTCATTCAAGCGCTATACAAACCCAAGAAGCTGAACAAAGAGGGACACTTTTGGTTCGTGCTGCCTTATTCTCATAACCTGGTATTGCTGGTGCCCAACTAGTATCGTTCTGCCTATACAATCTTATCTTACCAGTTACCCTATATTAACTAGTGTTGCCTGGGGCAGTATGTGTAGAATTACTTGCATGATATTAATGTGATACACATTTGTTAAGAGTGCACAAGTACTGAAAGTGGAGTAACTTATACACACACATTTGCATTATTCTGCATGTCCTAGAATGAGTCATATACGTCGATCCACTCGATGTAAAAGTTTAAGCTCTTAGATGAGGTCAAATTTATATCATTTAAATATATTTTCAACATGCCTCATATGTAGGCTGAATTCATTTTTCCGATCAAGGCATAACATGTGGATAATTTTTATTTAAACAGGTGATGATGAGATTTGAATTCAGGACCTTAGTTTGCTTTGATTTCACGTTGAACCGCTAGATCAAGTGGTTCAATGTCGTATCGTTGTAGATAAATGTATTGAGTTTAAGTCTCGTCACCAGACGTTTGAATAAAATTATCCACGTATTAGGCTTGATGGGAAAATGAATCCGGCCTACACCTAGGGGCGTGTTGAAGATATATTTAAATGATTTTAAATATTTCTTCAACATCATATATTGTATTATGAAGAGTCCTGTGAGTGTCTGTGTTGTCAGATTGTTGCGTGCAGTGTTTCTTAGTTTGGACATCTGAGATGTGGAAACATAACATTATTGGCAATATTTTCAGTCTCTTTTTCTTAATTTTTATGGTGCACCAAAGAAGAAATTAACATTTTTGTTATATTTTGTAAATATATTATTTATGAAAAAGGCCGAATAGGTATTCAGTATACCTGTCCTTTGGCACATGAGTTTGCGCATTTGAAAATTAAGAGTTAAATAGTAACGTAGGTTAGCATCTGCCCGTGCCATGTTATCTACAGAGTTCGAAACTTTTATTCTTCTTTCTTGAACGCTTACCTCTTGGTGAACACATCTCCACTTGACTTTCCTTCAATAAATTGGTCTACTGAATTCAAACCCCATATCATCAGATTTCTTGGGGATAATATGACACAATGTCTGGCAATATTTATTGTTAAAGATGTTACCAGCTGAGATTACGGTTCCTGTGCCAATTTAAGGCTTTTGCTGTGTCTAGTTTTGTTCATAGTTGAAATTGACTGTGTTGATTGATCTATTTTGATGTGCATTTATCTTCCAGCTGGTTGTAAGTGATCATGGCATGACTGAAAGTGGTAATCATGGTGGTTCTTCATATGAGGAAACAGATTCGCTGGCACTATTTATCAGTCCAGGAACATTTGGTTGTACATCAGAAACTAACATCAAAGCTTTCCAGGTATCGGGTGTTCCCTTTAGCTCTTAGCAGAGCTGTTAATACCATGTTACGTTCTTTGGTTTGCATTTATATCCATATCTCTTGTACTCCCACAAAGTTTCACATGCGGGTGGATATCGTTTATAGTGTATCTTCCATTGACTTGGTTAGTGATACGTATTACCACTTCATCTACTTTCTATATAAGAAAAAGTTGAGTAATGTGATAGGATCCCCCTGCTGCGGGTCTGATGAATCGTGAGAATTGCTTGATGAAATGGAGAACTGATGCTACGAAATGGATCTGTGGACGCCAACAGATCTGGAATTAGCACTAGAACAATAGGAATTTCTGAATTCAGCTGTGTATCAATAGTTGCTTTGTAGAATTGAAGAATGTTAACTGAGAAATGTTATTGTATTGCAATGAAACTGGAAATAGAAAATTGACAAACAATTCTAAGCTTTCGAGAGGCTTAGATCTCTCCTACTTGGCTTAGCCAATTACACAATACTTTTTTGGCATCCTATTTGCTCCCTCCCCTATTACATTTATAATACTATTTTCCCCCTTCATTTCCCAAAATTCCCCTAATACTAACTGCCATTAGAACACTCTAGAATATGGCGTAACAAACTTGAATGGACAACTTGGGGCCTATCATAATGTTTACCAAGTGCAAAGTCTTTTTATCCAGATTGAAGTGGATATTTCATTGAAGACTTGCCAAAATAAGCACTTATTCCTGGCATAGAAAATAAAAAGTAAATTCTTTTATATTATGACCAAGCGTTCTTTTAGTAATTATTAGAAATTTCAATTCTGGTAATATATGTTTCTCTTCTGCTTCTTCTTCCACCTATTTCAATCTCTTTTAACTTTGAAATTAGACCTGAAATTCTCAGTTTCTTCTTCAAATTTCTCCTTTAAACTAATATAGAGGTAATCTATCCCGAACTAGGAAATTCAGTTTCTCCACAAATCTTGCAACCAATAGCTACTTGGACCTAACTTCTATCTGAATAACCCACCACGAATAAATTCTGCTGGTGCTGCGTCATTTTATTTCGGTTGGAAGTTCAATCTGGATTCTTACTGGGATGGGAATGAATTTAGGATCGACCTTTACAATGACCTTGTGTGTTGGAGTGTGCAATCTTTAGCCTTGTTTATCTTAGCATAAGTGCATTCCATAAAATGGTATTTTAAGCGGGGAGTGAATACTACTTGGTGGCAATTGGATTGAACCTGTGAATTTTGACTAGTTTATTTCATATTTTCTGTCACTGGCCTCATTTCATGCAGAGATTATGAATTCTAGCATAATAGTATATGTTTGTTTATGCTGATTATCATGAATTTAACCCATTATTGCTATTTGTTTAATGCATATTATATGCATCACTTTCTAGTTGCTCAAAAGTAATTTTTTCTTGTTATTATACATATTACCTAAAAGCAGTAGATTTGAATACCATAGCTATCTACCGATGCCTTAACATTTTTCTTCCTTATTCTGGTTTCTAGGTTGACATTGCAGCAACGCTAGCTCTTCTTTTTGGTGTACCAATTCCAAAAAATAATATTGGCACGCTAATGGCAGATGTCTTCACATCTCTAACAGGTTTTACTTTGTAATATGAATTTGTCCTCAGCAGAAATCGTCCACTAAAGTTTTTGTCAATAATTATATTTATATTTGTTGAGACTTCATAGTGAGTAGGATGTCTGAGCATCTTGTGTTTTATGTTGGAAAGGAAACAACTGGGAAATCTTCCAGTGGTTGTATGTTGTAGGTCTCATTTCTCTGTACCATAATTTCTTTTAGTTTGATTTTGTCTGTTGTGCAGATATTAGTGCTTAGTTCCCATTTTGTGATTGTATCATTTAGTTATTAAGTATTAGTGTACTGAATATTGCAAGGAGAGTATGTATTTATGGCAGTAATTATTATTAGTATCTTGTTCTGCATGTACTGGGAAGAACTATGATGTAGTTTTATCTATTTTCATATTTTGTTAGAATTTTTTTTATCAAATCTGTCTTAAATATAATGTGCAAAAGTAATATTATAGTACACATAAATTAAAAACTTTCGCACGGTGGAGAGGTTTTGAATGTCCCCATTAATGTCATTTTCCTATAAGCATGTATTCATTTTCCTGTCTCTTTTCTGTACGCCGTTTATTAAGTTTCTCTAGAGTTGTGATCGCTTTTTGGTTCCTAGTTTGCACATCTTTGGATTAAGTTCTTGCTTATTTTCCTTATAAAGCAGATGAACAACAATTAAGGATTTTAGAGTTGAATTCTTGGCAATTGCTCAGATTACTTCAAGCACAATTTCCAGAGTTAGAATGCGGAAGATTCTCATGTGAGTCTGGTAGTGGTGGACATGATGGTGCAGAGATATTTTGTTGCTTATACTTGGATGCTGCTGCACTTTCTGAATCTTGGGAATCTAAAAATTCTTCCAGGTTGTAATTCTTTTATAGCTGTTAAGATATTTAGAGTATTTAGGCCATTCTTGCATTTTGTGTCGCATAGTAAAAATAATGAAAGCAATATATATCTATCAAAGCCTTGGTATTCTCGACAGTTAAATTACTTGATTGTGAGTAGACTGGACCTTTTTCGTTAGTGTGCTGAGTCAGTTTTAAATTCTTTGAGTGCAATTCATTGTTAAGGGGTTATTAATTTTTTAAGCCTTTTAAATTTGGTGAAAGATTGGCTATGTACTCTCTAAGGGCAAATTAAATATACAAATTGAGGGATGTATGCACATTGGGCAGAATCTACATTTGACAGGAGGTATAGATGTTGTGTATTTGTTGGAAGGATTCTTTTCATCTTATGGAGAGGTTGGAAGCAAGTAGATCCAGCAGATCCTTTGTCACCCCCATTTCAGTTTACATAAGTGGTGGATGTGTGAGGTGGAGGAAAGTGCAAAGAAGTGTCTTTGTTAGGTGGATTTGAAGTAGAGAGAGTTTCTGTCAAATTTATGGTTTGTGGACAACTCACTATTTTTCTTGATTGCTTCCTCAGATTTGTTCTGCAACCTTTTAGGAATCTTATAAATTTTTACTTCCGTTCCCTGTAATTGAGAGGGTTTCGGAAAGGTTAGATGGGTGAAAGCTAATGTTTGTGGTCCAGAGGGGGAAGATTAACCTTATTACGTTGGTACTCAAGCTAGCATCACTAACTATTACAAACCATTTTCATAATGTCAAGTAAAACGTCTTCTTATCGGGACAAAAAATAAATATAGTCCTTTGATTAGTAAAATGTCTTCTTAAGCAATATACGAAATCCAATTGCTACCGAATCTAAAGGTGGTGCTATGGCACACCTCACATGGGGGGTTTTTGTGATTGAAGAATGGGGAACTGGACAGCCTATAAATTTGTCTGTGGTAAGTAGTCTGCATTTTTACCTTTCCAATCTTTTTCCCTTGGGAGAACATAAAATATTGAGATCGATGGTCATTTTATACGAGAAGGATAGTGCAGAAAGTCATTCATCCCGCATATGCTTAAAAGGAGAAAATCTGGTGGATTTATTTCCCACAAAGCCTTGGGTAGCTTGAGAGTCGAATTATTTATAACAAGCTTGGTGTATATAATACACATGCTCCACCTTGATGGGAGGGTGTTTTGTCCATTCTTGTATACTGGGGAATGTAGATGTGAGGATTCTATAGCTTCCACGTAGAACCTGCTCTCTGACGAAAACATCCTTCACAAATTGTCTATGAAGAACAATTATCAAAGGTTGAAACCTTAAATATTTTCTTTGATCTTTGGACAGATCTATTGGTGGAGATGACTACAGGAACATTGTTTTAGCATATCGAAATTTCCTTAGTAGTGCAAGCAAGTGGTTATCAGGCAGAGCAACTGATGTAAGTTTACCTTCTTTGGCATCTAAAAGTTGTTTTCTTCTTAGGAAATGAAAGAAAACAATTACATTTATATTCTTTACATTGATAGACAGCAAAAGTATGGTCTTTTTGCGCCCTCCCTAATAGGGGGCCGCCACTTGTCAATTCGGTAAAAAATTTGGTAAATGATTATGTACTAATAGAATTATTCTTTTACTTTTTCCTCCTTTTATTGTATTACAGAAACCTATTGGTCTACTTGCTTCGGGAATAGCAGCCATGCTTCTATCTTGTTCGATGCTAGTGGGCCTTCTTTTTGTCTATGGGCGAGATGCCCCCTTTGAGGGAAGACAACACCTTTCCCATATAGATAACATGAAAAAATGGCATTTGGACGAGATCTTTTCTCTGGCTGTAATTTTTATTCTCATCTCAAGTATGGGATCAAGTTCTATGGTAGAGGAAGAGCAATACATATGGCATTTTATGACAATGTCCTTGTATTTGATTTTCTTCAGAAAAACACTGCAATTCAGCACTCCAGGGAGATTGCTCCATGCTCAGAATGTAAACCGTAAACAAAAGAGAAGTTACAGTCGAATTTATTCTATCGTTGCAGTTCTTATATCTGGAAGAATTCTGAAAGGTTGGCATCAAGGGGGTGTCAACTGGGCTCATCTACCTGACATTTCAAAATTGCTTGAGCAGGCAGGCAGTGCTCCTATCAAGTCATTGCAGCTGATATCTGTTCTCCTTGTAATCAGCACAAGTTTAATTGCCGTTCTTTGGCCATTTTGGAAATCACGTTTTGTCTTGTTATTCACCGTAAGTTTCTTATTTCCAGGGTGGTTGGTTCTGCTGTATATCCTGAATTATCAAGATAGCATTGTCACATCAGCCAGTAGTGATGCTATTGCTACCACATTGGCTCAAAGTATTTATGCACTTCTCAGCATCTTTACAGTGGTAATCCTTTTTGCCATCCCGTGGTTTATGCCCCTCAAGAATTCTAAGACCTTCAGGTTATTTTGCTTATCCAGTGACATTTATCCTCAAACTCAGAGAGAACCTATGTTCTGGGGTTTCAGAGATTCTATATATGCAATTGGTTGGTGTTGTGTATTTTCTTGGTGTCTTCTACAACTGTTGCTACAACAGCCCATAAATTCAATGCCCGTGTTATTACTTCTTGTTCAAATCCTGGCTAGCATTTGGTATTTTTCTGATGGTGACCCACATACCAGGCAATGGGTTGAGGTCAGTTTAATGGCTAAATATTCTAGCTAGCATCTTCTGATAATTTTGTGTGTCGGTTGGGCTTGGGATTGGGGTTGTTGCTGAGCATTTATCTACGTATTCGGAGATTTACGTTGCAAGAGAAATTAGAGATACTTGACTATGGCTCATATAACTGTTTTTTTTTTCCAGGTTGCTGCACTCTATTATGTGGGAATGGCGGGCCATTTTGGTCTTGGCAACACCAATACTCTTGCTTCAATTGATGTTGCAGGGGCTTATATTGTACGTCTTTTTGTTACTTGATCAAGATTTATTTCATTTCACGTGTTTGTATGCTTTACGTACCAATGCATGGGATGTCTGATTTTTAAATCAAGTCTCCGATGATTTACAGGGTGTCTCAAGCCACTCAACTTTTATATCCGGCATTTTGATGTTCATTATCACCTATGCATCCCCAATGTTAGCTCTTCTCAGCATGTTGATATATGTTTCTGTGAAGGATATGAGCGCAATTGTGGATACCCAGAATGATGTGAACTTCGGACATTTGCTCAAGACGTGTGTTGGCTATCCTTGTCTTGTCCCCCTTGGCTTGAATTCCATTTTCCTTGTTGCATACACCATCATATTGCTACTAATGAGGAACCATTTATTTGTTTGGAGCGTCTTTTCTCCGAAGTAAGCTTTTCTTAATGCAGATTATTTTCTCATGTTGCATGTGTAGTAGAATTAATCCTAGAACCGGTAGTAGTCGAGTTTCTTTAATGGGAAATGGTGTTCATTACCTAGTTCGCGAAACGTGATCAAGCTTTCAGCATTTCCTCTCCAATGTGTTTTTATTGTTGAGTAAACACATATAAGAACTCTCATGCTAGCAAAATTAACTGTCTGGCCCTCTCTCTCTCTTTTTTCCAGGTATCTATATGTTTGTGCTACAACGGTTTGCATTTATATTGGCACATCATTTGTGGCTTTAGCTACGACAAATACTTGCATGGTATTTGTTACTCGGAGGAGCGAATAATACGCCTATGAAGTTAGCTTCGACTTTTTGTTTACGAGTTTGATTGTGCTGTGCTGAAGAGTGATGAGAACAAGAAGCTTGAACGGGTTCGAGTAAACTCCTTGCCAATTGTTTCTGAGAATGCGAGAGATAATAGATTACTTGAAGTGCTAACAGCAATTTTTGTTCTTCCATTTCATATCATATTTAAGTCACTTCTTCCTCAGTTAATGACATTAGACTTTTGTACAAGGCAGGCAATGCCACTTTAGTAGTGGGACCTACTGTTGAAATTGAAATAGTGAGTAACGTTCTGAATGAATTAATTAGTCATATTAAATTTTGCTATTTTGTAACCAAGAAAAAAAAGGAACGCCTGACAATATCCAAATGTGACTTTTATGAATAATGATACAAATAAATAAATATAATTGAAAAGTGAATCTCAGAAAGTAATTATTAAAATTTGAGAGAGAGAATTGTATCTGTATTTATTGTATATTTTAATGCTTTAGGTGGATTTCGAAAATCTGAAATTTGCACATTCACTCCCTATAACCCTACGGCCCTACTTCTCACCTACGACCCTGCCCCCACTCCCACTATATAACTATATAATATTCCGTGGATAATTCTCCATGTACATAATGGATTACATAGGCCCATGTAATTGTAGACTGTCGATGAATGCACCATACTTATCAATTATGTAATATATTATGTAAATGATTAAATACTTGTAACATAGTCCATATTCTATTTACAATCAGATTTTGTCACCAACAAAACTCTTGCAAGTTCCAAACCATGCAAACTCGCGACAGTACTGAACCCAGTCAAGAAACTAGCCGGCTAGTGTATGCTACCTAGTATTTTCTAACTCGCCGGAAGTTCACCGACTGCCGGGAATATGCTCTTCGCGCACAGGTATCAGATCCGAGCCACACTTCGCCAGCCCTGTTGATCGCCATTGCTTCTGTCCTCTCCGTCCCGTATATCGCCCCAGATATACCTGATTACTACACCATCCTCGGCCTCCCTCGTTTTACTTCCGACGTTACTCGAATCAGGGACAGCTTTAAAAACCCAGTTCTTCTTCTCAACCCAAAGAACAAACCTAGCTCATGAGTTGGTGTTGAAAGTGCGGTACGTTCTGTTAAACCTCGATGAGAAAGCTCAGTTTGATAAAGAGTTGACGAAAAATCAGGGTTCTAAATCAGGGACCGATGATGCTACTTTCTGGACCATGTGTCCATACTGCTATCACGTGTTCGAGTATAACATTGTTTACAAAGACTGTTGTTTGAGGTGTCAGAATGTAAGGTGTAGGAAAGGGTTCCACGCCGTGGCTGTTGCGGTGCCGCCGCCGCCGCCAGAAGTGGTGGAGAAGGGCACGTATCTGTGTGAAGGGTTTGTGCCATTAGGGTGTAATGAAGAGACAAAAAGAGAGAAGATGTGGGTTCCATTCGGCTCAACCGTGGTGCCCGAGAAGGACGAGGGCGTAGCCAAGGGTGAACGTAATGCAAAACATGATGAAGATGGAGCTATATATGTTACGGGTCAGAACAGGCCCGTCGCTTCACCCTTTACGTGTCCCTGAGGGAGGCCCAGGTCATACCACGTCCCTTCCGAAGCGATTATGTATGGACCGAACTGTTTGCATTAACAGAGGCGATTACATCAGGGGCGAACATCTGCGACATTGCAGATGCAAAGGCCCGTACTCC
>CAIGRS010234471.1:0-17384 GCA_903798395.1 Fraxinus floribunda | reverse complement strand
TTAAAACTGGGTTGGGCATTTTTGTTACAAAGTTGGACAATGATTTGCACTTAAAAGAAAAAAAAGAAAAAAAAACCAAAAAATTTTTGTGAGGTCAATTGACCCCCACATGACCCCATGTGGGTCCGTCCATGCCTTAACATGCTTTATACTTTTTAGAACACTATGAAAAACACACCCTAAGCCACCACAAAAATAAAAATAAATAAATAATAAATAACAATTTGAACTATTTATGATTTTGATAATTAAATTTTGTTTAAAACTTGAAAAATATGTATGAATTTTTTATTATTTTCTAGGTATACGTTATTTTATTTAGTAATTGATCTACAATAATTAAAATAATTTTATAATAAATTTTTTTTTATTAGGTTTGAATTTTACCTAGGTTCGTAAGTCTTGAGATTTGATTCACGCTTTATGCTTTAAAGAACATTGGTTACAAGTTACAACAAAGGGTAAATTGCATGCTATATAAAAAACCCAAATTGTCCCTTTTAATTTAAAATAAACAACTTACTTTTCAATAATAATAATAATAATAAATGGCCCACAAAAGCATCCTTAATGATCTTAGCACGGTATAGCAACAATTTAACGTCCCTTAATTGCAAACTCACCAGTATTATATAAGCTCGTTTGACGAGACTTTCGATTTTACTTCTACTTTTTATAAATAAATAAAAAAAAAACACTTTTTAAAGAAACTATTTTAAACCAACATTTTTTAAAAATCCTTCTAACCAGATAAAGTGCTTTCAAAAAATTATCCAAACATATTCAAAAACAATTTCTTAATTTCAAAAGCAACTTTTCACAAAATATTTTCTCAAAAAATCTACATCAAACATTTCCTCATTGCACAGTCTCCAATCTAGAAGCATATACCCCTAAAACCGCCATGTTGAAGCACAGGACAGCGCAAGTTCTCTGCCCAAGTAGCTCGAAGAGGGCACTCAACGGTGCAGCATTGACTAAATAATCAAATTTTCCACTGGACTGGCCTAAAGAGACCCAAATCTGTTTACTTTGATCTGATGTACATAACATGTTTGTTAGGAAACATCAATTGTTTCTCCAAACTCTGATAGGATCATAGGACCTGACCGTGCTGCCACCCCACACAAAATTGCTGTCATTGAGCTATTTGATCGTAGACCTACTTCCACATATCATCCGGATCTTTTGTTCCGGAACAATAGTCCTTTAAGAGCAATCTATTCTTCAATTTCGTGCATGAAGCAAGACTAATAGGACCACCGGGGGTAACTGATAATTTCCGAGCAGTGACAATTTCTACTATCACCGAAAAGTACTTATAAACATCGTCTTAAACACACATAAACATCCCTTTAAAAGAAAAAAAAATGAAGAAGCAATTAATGCTGATAATGTAACGTCAAACAAGAACTACAATTTCAGGAACTAATCAAATGTTGTTCAATCCTCCGCATGCATACCTTAATGAAAGAATTGACTTGATACTACCATCTTCCAAGTTAAAGATCCACATATCATGGCCGGCCACCATTAGCCTAGCACACTATTTTACTAGTTTTTCAGGGTTACCTCTCAACAAACCATCCGTAAGTTCTTTCGCAAGCCAAGCCAGAAGCAATCCCGGTCTAATTTATCCCAATAATCATCAATGAAGTAAATTTCGCTGGCCTTGCATTCTGGATCAAATTTGACCTTCTGGCGATTTCTCCCAAAAGGAGATAAGTCATGACAAACAAAGTCATAACATGCCTCAACTTAGATCTTAAGTCCAGTCTGTTCTCTTGTTAAATTAGGTTTTTATATTCAATTCCTCAAATATCTTTATGTAGTACTCAAATCTAAGATTTACATGAGATGTACGAAAATAAAATGTCGAGGTCACCAGAAGCAGGATGGGCAGAATTTTGCTTATCTAATTTCACATGTCTAAGCAACCGCGACCTCTTTCCAAGTAAAATGTTAGTCTGTACACCACTCTTTTTGTACTTGCAGGATCCTTTTCTCAAGCATCAGTACATTCTGAGTTCACTGCCTCGTGGACATAAATACCAATCCATGGATGCTGGCTAAATCATTTATCAATTGACATGCGATTTTACGCCCTGCAGAAAAATATTCCAATGAATTCATCACTGCAGTGAAACAAATGCAACTCAATGGAATATAACAACTAAACAGGTAACATTAGTATGAAAGTGTGAGAAACTAGATGAATTTATAGATGAATATTTGGTCTCTTAAACTGAAATATCCCCAATTTTAATGTCTACCATCCACATGGACAGGACCAGAGGACTCGGAACATTTGGTAGACATTTTAGGTATATACAAAATATATATACAGAAAGCTTCAGTATTTGCAGTGTAAAATTGAATAATTATATTAATTTAAACCTATATTCTAACCAACCCCACTCATCTTCTCATATACCTTCACAAATCATTGCTAGTGACACCTAGGAACAAACTGTCACATCTAAATATATAGAAGAACCCAACAGTGTCAACTAAGCATTCAATTTTCCCCTTTTTCTAGTCTATTTTAATTATTTTGTCAATTTCAGAAATCCAATAAACTTCAAAAAAATTTATATTAAAATTTTAAACTTTTATTGTTTATAATCTACATATTGATCCCAAATATATCCTTCAGCATGTTAAAAAAAAAAATACATTTTAAGTGCCCCAAGTGTCCAACACGTGTATGACACCTGTGCAATATGGACACTATTGCCTGTGAGGAGAGCACCCATGCTCCCTCTGTAATCTCATAATGTTGTAACATGTTCCTTTAAATTTTCTCGCTATTGAATCATGGAACATCTCAATTCCCTGATATATAGACAGTCTTTCAGAGAGGATTGAACCCAAAGAGGCTGCCCTGTCAATAAGCCAACTGGTTACCAGCACAGCATGGCAAACCAAGGAAATCAATTCCACAATTAACACAACAAAATCCTGTCCATAGACATACCTGAAATATAATTTTTTAAATATTATAATCACACCGATAAAAGACCACAAAAGGCATCTAACTCTGAGAGAAAAACAAACCATGATCAAGCTGTGTCGCATACATTGCCCTTTAATCAATAATAATCAGCTTTGCAATGCATATGTAGGAACCTTCAATAAATTTTCTAATTGTTAGTAAAATTTAAATGCAATATGGAACAAGAGAAACTTTTATCACAATCAACAATCAATAACTTGATCATTCACCATGCAATATTTAGAATACTCAGCAGTACAGTGGGCGCATCAGGTAAAGGACAATGTGCAGATTAACTAGTAAGAAAGAATGTTGGATGTTGGTGCGTGTAAGCTAGAGGACAGTGGATTAAAAATATGGTGGAACCAGATTGTTATTTGCTAACTATGTTCAACAGGCAAGCAGAATCTCAATAAGTTAAAACAGTCAAATAAATTATCAACTCCTGACTATATCTCAGGCTGAATTAAATTTAGATCTAACATCAAAAATAAAGGAGCAATATCTATTTCTCAATGGAGTTCCAGTCAAGTATATCTGAAATATATAAGCAAAGCTTATCTTGTAACACAATAAGAGATGAGATATCTCCAGTGGCCAGAAATTAGAAGTTACGTCCAGCATATTAAAAAGAACAAAGATGTTTCCCTAAAATTATGCATTTATAACTTCTGTGCATGCAGTTCAATGGAGCTAATGCCTAGATAAAGTACGATTCCTTTGACTGGGGAAAAACAGTTTGATTATCGGTCACTAAATATGCTAGAGTAGACTAGTAATTATTGCATCCTCACTTTGCACTACACCTGAAGTTCTGCACTGATCGAAGGTATACATGACTAACATATTCTGCAAGCTTCTCGCAAGCACAGAATTAATTCGATTCAGCTTAGAAGTGAATTCACACACAATATAATTTAAGAAGAGCTTGAATGACAAAAAAGAAGCAAATAACAAATAAATGTATGCCTTCTTAAACCTCAAACATGTTTTCATCAGGAAAACAGGATCCCTCCTGATTAAAGCTATGAGAAAGATCACAATGAAGAATCCTTAGCTTTCCTTCCTGCAATGTTTAGAAGAAATCCATGGTTAAAGTACAAGATCAAACTAAAGAGATTCTTCACATGATTTTGTTGTTTACCTTGGTTCCATATACAAGGCCACCCCCGGCTGAAGGATGAAAGCAAGCAACATTGACCTCATCCTCTGCACTGGGGAGAACTCTCACAAGTTCCATATCAGAAACTCTGTAAATCTGTGAGATAAAAACAAACTTTGAGAGGAGTAATCCAAGACATGGATAAATAACAATGGCTTCAGAGGTTAGTAAGTCTAATCTAGTTGTGTATACTTCATGTATCTCCATATCGCAAAACAAAAGGATTGCGGAAGAAGAATATACAGATAATCAACATTTGAAGCCAGCAACAAGTTCTGGTGCGAATATATTTGAACTCAGTCTCCTGAGGGATCACACAATTGATACAAACCATCTCACATCATAAGGTGTAACCTGTCTTGCTACACAACTCTTAGGGGGTGTTCTCAACTGAGATTTTGATAAATTTTAACTATCCTTCTAAATTCAGTTGTCCCTAATTGAGATTTTAATAAAATCCATTAAAATCTAGGCGTCCCCAACCGAGATTTAATGAAATCCTTTAAAATCTAGGTATCCTCGATAACTCATGAATTTATAAGGATTTATTTATAGATGGATTTTAAAAGATTTGGATGAATTTCAAGTTTAAAAATATATACACAAACTCTTTTTAACTTTTACTTTTTTATGAGATTCTTATAAATTTATTGAAAATCTATTCAAATTCACGAAATTCACATAAAATTATAATATTTTAAAATTTATCAAAATCTTCCTCCTTCTCTTCTAATTTTTCAATAAACATATACCCAATTCATAAGTCAAAAATCAAATTTGTTGGGAATGTATTATTTTATTCATGCCATTATTGACTTTTCTAATTTCTCAAATAACATATACCCAATTCATAAGTCAAAAATCAAATTTATTGGGAATGTATTATTTTATTCATGTCATTATTGATTTTTGTTTACTATAATTGCAACCATATCTTTAGAGTACAATTTGACTGAATTTAATGTGTTCCATTGTCAAAGGCTCAACTTTTCCCTGTTTGTTCAGTATTATTGTATATAATATTATCTTTATCACGTATACATGCGAATGCTTCCTTTTTCATTAAAGTAGCACATTTTTGTTGAATTATACTAATGTCTCTTTAGCATGTAGTAAATCAATATTTATAAACAAACTGATAATACAAATAATGAATAAAAAAGTATTATTGAACTTTTACCAATCAAAATGCAAATAGGTAGTAGGATTGTAGGGGGTCTAGGAGGGAAAGGAGTTGAATGCTAAAAGAATCTTTAAGGCACTATTTATTTATAAAGAGTATCTCATGCATTATAAAGATAATCTTTAAATTTAGAGTCATGATTTGTACACACTTTAACAATGTTATTTATTTTGACTCTTTATGTAGCTTTTTCTCAAGAAACATTTATTTATTAATTAATTCTCATATTTTATTTAATATAATTTTTTATATGTCAATGACTAATTAATTTTGATATGGTTTGAATCATTTAAAAAGTAGAGCATTGTAATTTATAATTTATTAAATACAATTTTTATGTAGCCTTTCTCAAGAAACATTTATTGATTAATTTCTCATATTTTATTTAATATAGTTTTTTATATGTCAAGTGCATTTTTGTGCACTTATTCGGACCATATTACTAATTTGATTAATTTTATCTTATTTCAATTTTGCACCCGTTTCTATGTAATCGGAAAAGAAAGAACGATCAATTGGCCAATGACTCGACCTTTAATCTTAATTACAGAGACTACTTAGTATGTCTGGGGTGCCCTGCCCAGTTTATTACTGGATGCCAGACCAAGCCAACAACTAAAAAATTATGTTTCCGTCATTATTCAATTCCAACAAGGAAACTTCTGTTTGTACCATAATGTGCACAATGTTTGGAGATTTTTTTGGGACTCTTTAGAGAGATTATAAATACCAACTCTCAAAACATAATTAGGGTGTGGAGAATGAATTGCAAAATGAGGTAAATAACAAATCAACATCAAATCCAAGAAGTTCAAGATTGAATTCAGAAATTTTCGGGTGATGAACAATATTTATATCTTTTGTTTTCTTCTTCATAACATGTTAGGTTCGATTTATTTTAACTAGGAGGACGATGGACCTAGTAACATGAATTTTTAATCTTTAGTTTTACATATTTGACATTGAAAACCCATTTTTAGATCTTGAATGATTTACATAATTATATTTTCTCTACGATTATTGTGAATGGTAATTGTATGAATTTAGTGGCTTATTTTATGCATTTGAAAGAAGGGAACTATGTTCAATATATATAAATTGTCATAAGATCCGATAGGAGATAAAAATAAACCACTATACTCTATGTGGATTTTTAAATGTTCATAAAAATTTATGCACTCTTATATGTTCGCATCCGTCATAGAAATATAGTTGGGTCATATATGAGAGTAGCTTTAACATTACTCGAGAGAGATTGTTAAATAAAATAGGAACATTGATTCGTCAAAATTCAATCGTATTTTCAAAGTGTAGAACTAAGGTTAAAAATGATTATTGATGGGAATTCGGGATCCTAGTGCATTTGTCATCTATTAAATACATCAATTTGTATTTAGTATAATTTTCATTTAGTTTAGTTAATTTACTCATAATTGTATAAGTAGATTAATTTATTCATAATTTTATCACAAACAAATATATTATATTGTTCTTGTTTCAGTTAAAGCCATGATAATTAAAATTGAATTAATCAAAATTCACTTTATTACTTGTTAATGAACCGTACACTTGCGGTTGTAATTCGAAATATATTTTTCTTAACAATAATCACTGTGTATATATATGTACAATTAGCATCAAAAAGGCATGTTACCTTTTACTATTACCATCACAGATTTATGTTATTTGTGACCATTACCATCATTTGAGGCAATGTTTTGTATTTCACATGTGCGTGCAATTGTGACTTTGAATATTACATGTAATTAACTAAGCAATGTTCGTGTTCACTTATGATTGTGACCATAATTGTGGGATGCGGTGGTGAAAATCGTCTTGGGCATGTGATTGAAATTGAATTGATAATTGGTCTTAAAAGATGTGCTAACAGAATCCTTTCTACCTCCCCTCAATGTAGACATCACTTGCATACCGAAACACCCCATTAGGAGGCAAAGGCCACCAGTCGAGAATTGGTCAAAATTTCGGTATCTTCTCTATAAATGGACTAAACCAACCTGTAATATAATACAATATATCTGTTGTACATGTACAAAATAAATTGGGGTCCAGTTGCCCCTCCAAATAATGATAATAAAAGGGAAATAATGATACTTTAGATTTTTCCAAAATATGATGTGTAGAGGATCTATAATGTATCGTAGTAAATCATATGCTTGCATAGCTCAGTGTAACAATATTGCTAATGTGAAGTGAGTAACATGTTGATAATGTAGATAACATGACATATGTACTCAGAATAGTGAAAATAGTGTTACGTCATGCTAGCAACAATAATGTAATGATACTAAGATACTAGTATCACAACAGTATTGTTACATCTATAAATTAGATGGCACACGTGACGGAGAGGTCCCATATTGACCTATGTCACCTATGTAACATCGACTATTTCATTTATATAAGGTGTGTTCGCTAACCTTATCCAAATCGCCCTCTCTCATGCACTCCCTTTTTCCTCTCATTCGGCCGTTGATTGACTGTTGGAGTGTGAACAACAGCTGTACTTTTTTCTCGATTGATGGCTTTTGCTGATAGGAAACATGCTTTAAAGAAATTTTGATCAAGACAAAATCCACACATGACATAAATAACAATACATGGACTTGAGGGACTATTATTATGCTTCGCCACCTAGACTCCTACGCAATTTAGCCAACCCACCAAAGCACCTTCCGCCGAAGCCATGTGGCATCCCACTTGGAGTAGGATCTACCAGAGTATAGACAAATTCAACCCATTGAAGTCCACTCTTATCGAAGCAATTCATAAGGCTGACTCCTTTTGAAGCCCTTCTACTAAAGACAAATATGAGGTCTAAACGAAACTTTTTTTCCGAAATGGCGAGGTTCAATGAAGTACGTCTGAGGCTCAACTAAGGCTGGTGACGATTCACATTTGAAGATCTTGAATTTATAAAATCCTTTTAAAATGATTGATTGGACTTTTGTAATAAGTTGAAAGGTTTATCTTTTTAGTATAGGTTATGTGGTGGTCGCCTCCCTTTTTGGAGACATTTAATACACCATAGGCTGGTAGAGTCAAAATTGACACCTAGGATATGATGCTTTGAAAAAGGAGATGATACCACGTGTCCTCCCATCTAATAATTGCAATTTCACATGTAATACTATAAATATCACCCATTGGTGTCATTATGGGGTAATGTGAAAATATTGATTGCAAGCCATATATTTTCTTTCTTTTTTATTAATATTTGGTTTTTAGTGATTGGGGTCTGATCTTGATCTTGAGTTTGGCTTTTAGGTGATCATTCATTATCGTGTAATTTATTTTATATATTTCTTCGGAACCTGAACATTTTTATCTCGTATTAAAAAGCTTCTATCAAGTTCAAACCTTATTTTATTATCAATTGACAAAATCATTCTACGCGAGTTGGAATTAACTTGAGAGAATGCGAGTGAGCCTGATATCTACTGTTCCCATTTATGGTGTGAGAAATGATGTCGATAGGTACGATATTTCAGTAATAATGTTGCGTTGATGAGAGGAAAGTGGAAAGAAATTCATATCTTGATAATAACGGAACACACTCATTTGAATTACCTTTTATGTTTCACTTGTGACCGTAACAGTAATTGTAACATGCGGTGGTGAAGATCGTCTTAGACGTGTGGCTACAATTGAAATGATATGGTTCTGATCACACTAGTCTCAAGTATGTCATAGTCACAAAGACAATTTGTAAATCATAAGTACATATATAGTCATATATTATACATTTTCATAGGTCACTGTTTATTAATTGATTACAAATCACCAAATTAACGGATTACAATCACTCTTTTTATCTCATTCCACCTAAGTCAAACCCACTCCACCACCATCGACACCACCCAAATCGACTTCTCCGCCTTATATCCAAAACCCACCACCACCAACGACCACCATCATCACAACCACCACTGCCACAAACAACACACCATCAAAACTTGAAATCCACAACCACCATCAGAATGGTCGCATTCCTCTCTCACCATAGATCTAAATTAAACAAACAGAGGATATTAGGTTAGATATCTTGTTATGAAAATCAAGACCAGAAGCAAGTTTTCTGGGGTGAGAACATCATCCATTGTTGACAAAAAGGAAAATGGTGTATATAGAGTGTTGGGTATTTTAACCCCTAAATGATAAACTGATACAGTAAAAATAAACAGGACAGTGCAGAAATTAAAGAATACAACAAAATTGGTCACCCAGTTCAGCTTAAAGCCTAATAGGGGAGGCTTATGATTAGCCCAAACACTAAGCACGCAAAAAACCTTCCAAGGGAGAGTACAGATAATGGGAGACTCAATCGACCCATATTTTGTCATCGATCTACAAAAGATCTCCTAAATCAAAAAACCTAACCAACGAAATCGCAAGCCTCACGAACAACTATAAAACCAAGATCAACCTCTATTTCAGGCCTGAACTATTGTAGCAACATGAATCACACATGATTCCACAACTTATTGGTTAGAACCTTTAAGTATTACAGATCAAAACCAAGACGAAATTGAAGAACTAAGAAAGGGAAAGAGTCGTTCAGAAGAGAGAAAAGTAGAAGACATAATAGAATGCTCGAGAAACACTTCAACCTAAGAGTCATAATAGTATGACTTAATCTCAGCCATTGATAAGATCCAATAGTCCATAACCCCCATGAAGAAGAACAATCCAAGTTAAAGAGTAAGAACCAATCCGGGGTTGCCATGTGGCCTTCCATCTAAAATTAGTTTAAGAGAATTGCTAATGTGGAAACACATTTTTCTCAGCAATCTTCACCTTGTTTCTCACATACCCCACTCCCCTTGGTTGCTTAAGCGTGCCTAGTTAGCTAATCAATCAACATCGCCCATATTCCTGTAAATAAATTATCCTTTATCAATATTCAGTAAAGATAAACAAGTTTTAAATTTGCCTATAGGTAAACTTTAGTCCCCATATCAGACATGTTTTTTCTGTATGAATTTTAATCAACTTAACTTCACATGTAGCAATATTTTCTCTAATAAAATGATACTTCACCTCAATATGTTTGGACCTTTCATGATAGACATGATTTTTGCTAAGTAAAAGATCACTATGATTATCAATAAATATTGTAGGAGTATCATGTAGGAAGTTTAGTTCACTTAAAATTCCTTTTAACCAGATGCACTCTTTAACAGACTCAGTTATAGCAACATATTCAGCTTCAGTACTAGATATAGTTACTATAGGCTGCAATTGTGATTTCCAAGTTATGCAGTTATCATCAAGTGTAAAAAAGTAGGATTTAGTAGATTTTCTATGATCTTTATTACCAGCAAAATCTACATCTACATATCCCTTAAGAGGCAAATGTTTTGATCTTTTTTTATACACCAAACCTAGATTTAATGTCCCATTAATATATCTCAACAACCACTTCAAACCTGACCAAAGTGGTTTGCCAGGATTAGACATAAATCTGCTAAGGAAACTAATTGCATAAGCTAAGTCTGGTCTTGTAGTAATCAGGGAAAACATAATTGATCCTATAGCATTAGCATAAGGTATGTTTTCCATTTGTTTCATTTCCTCTTCAATTTTAGGTGAATGTTCAGTGGACAGATTCATATGAGCAACAAGAGGAACATTAATAGGTTCAGAATCCTTCATGCCAAATTTAGTTACTACCTTATTCAAGTAGGATTCTTGAGAGAGAGTCAACTTGTCGTCGACCCATCTCTCTTAATAATCATCCCTAAAACCTTTTTGACATTTCCTAAATCCTTCATATCAAATTCTGATTTTAAAAGATTTTCAGTCTCATGATTTCAGTCTTACTGGGGCTAGCAATAAGTATATCATCAACATACAACAATAAGTACACATTAAGACCACTTTCAACATTGTTATAATACAAGCAAATATCATCGTAACTTCTTTTAAAACCAATTTTGATAACATATGAATCAAACCATTTGTACCATCGTCTAGGACTTTGTTTAAGTCCATACAAAGATTTTTACAATTTACACATGTAATCAGTTTTTCCCTTCACCTCAAATCTTTGAGGCTGAGCCATGTAAATCTCTGCTTCCAATTTACCATGTAGAAAGACTATCTTAACATCTAATTGTTCAAGTTCCCAATCAAAGTGAATAACTAGAGCAAGAATCAACCTAATAGTCTTATATTTTATCACATGAGAAAATATTTCGTTGTAATCTATTCTCTCTCTTTGAGTAAACCCCTTTGCATCTTGGGTTTTACAACTAGTTTTCAAATCTTATTTTCAATTAAAGACTACATTTCTTCTTTCATTGCCTTTTCCTAGTTTTCAGATTTTGGCCCCCTCACTGCTTTTTCATAAGAAGCGGGTTCAGTCTATTCCCTAGCCTCACCAAAAATCAAGGCAAAATCAGTGAGGTTCTGGGATTCTTATCTAGGGTTTGGCTTCACCTGCATTCTTTCCCTATCTCTAACTAGTTGGTAGTCTTAAATGCAAGTGTCCAAAGTGGATTCAACTTGATCTTGAGATTCAGGTTTAGGCCGAGGTTGTAATTCTCCAACTTCACCCTTATCAGGTTGATGTTCATTTTCATCAGGTATAGGATTATTGATTTCATTAGTTTCAGATTGACAGATTCTCAATTTTGTCAGCTTCACCTTATTATGAACTTTGTTATTTCCAGATTCATTTGAAGCATTAGATTTGAGTTTTAAGTAAGGCATCTCTAATCCATTGAACTTAACATTTTCGCTGTTAATTATTTTAATGCCTTGTACCCATAACACCTATAACCTTTAACCTTTAATACCTTTAGGATATCCTAACATGACACATTTAGTAGCCCTAGAATCTAGCTTCCGTTCAGTTTGATGCACGTATGCTGAAAATCCAAATACCTTAATGAATGATAGACCTGGAGGTTTTCCTATCAATAATTCATGAGGAGTTTTAAAACCAACAGGACTAGAAGGGGATTTGTTTATAAGATAAGCAGCTGTACTTAGAGCTTCAACCCAGAAACCTTTAGCAAGCCCTGATCCTATCAATAATTCATGAGGAGTTTGAAAACCAACAGGACTAGAAGGGGATTTGTTTATAAGATAAGCAGCTGTACTTAGAGCTTCATCCCAGAAACCTTTAGCAAGCCCTGAACTAATCAACATACATCATACCTTATTCATTAAAGTTTTGTTCATTCTTTCAGCTAACCCATTTTGTTGGGGTGTATAAACAACAGTCAAATTCAGAATTACAAAACTCAAGGCCAATGTCCGTTTTCAGAGTTTTCAGCCTACTATCTAATTGATTTTCAACCATATCCTGAACATTTGAAAAGTCTCTGATTTAATCTTCAAAGGATACACCCAGACTTTTCTAGAATAGTCATCAATAATAGATAAAAAAATATCTATTACGATGACTTTCAGGTCCTCATAAATCAACATGGACATATTTTAAAGGTCTCTTGGTGTTATGTATTCAAGTCTCAAAGCTCACTCTATGAGACTTGCCTAATACACAAGTTTCCAAAAGTGTAAGGTCTCAGTTAAATCTTTCCCAAGTAACTTTTGGTCACTTAAAAATTTCAAACCTTTATTCCCTATATGTCCCATCCTTTTATGTCAAAGTTCAGTTTTATTTTCAGTAACAATGAGAAGATTAGAATCTGGACTTGTGATTGTATTACTATCAAGATAATGCAATCCATTCCTTTTAGGTCCTTCATAACAATCAGGGAACCTTTCATAATCTTCAGAAAGTTGTCAAATTTGAAGGTATATCCCTCATTTTCAAGAATACATAAAGAAATAAGGTTTCTTTTCAGATTAGGAACATAACTTACATTCATGATTGGCTTGATACCATCATACATTTTTATGGCAATACCACTAATTCCAACAACAATCTACGAGTTATTGTCCCCCATGTAAACCTTCCCAGGTTCTATATCTTTATAGTTATAAAACCAAGACTTAATAGGATATGTATAAAGGGTACATCATGAGTCTAAGATCCAATCCCCTATTAATCTCCGCATTGATCACAGTCATGACAAGCAAGCTATCAATTTCAGATTCAATGTTGTTGTTGTTTAACTCCCCATTATTTTGTTCCTTTTGTTTTCTTTTCAACTCAAAACAATCTCTCTTGAAGTGTCCCAATTTACCACAACTTCTTACTACTTTTGTCTTTAGATTTTGATCTCCCTTTGGATTTGCTTTTTCCTTTCTTGATATGAAAACTATTTTCTCTCTTTTTAGTCCTCCCTCTAACAAATAGACTTTTTCTCTATGATTAGTCTCGTTCTCCTTTTTGACTTCTAACTCTCTAGATCTTAAGGCATCAGTGGCTATGTCTTGTGTTAGTTTATCTCTAGAGTATTTTATTGCATTCCTGACGTCTTTACAAGAGTCATGTAAAGAATTCAATAAAATCACAGTAATATCTTCATCAGCGAACTTCTTATCATTATGTGCAAGATTTTTAATTATTATACTAAAATCACCAAAATTCACCTCCAAGTCTTTCCCAGGGTCCATTCTAAAGCTAAATAGTTTTTCCAAAAGGTAAATCCTATTTGGAAAAGTCTTTGTTAAAAACATACTATCAAGAGAAGTCCATAGGTCTCTAGCAGTTTTAGCTCCCTCAACTTGTCTCACAATATTATCAGACAAATGCAGGATTATAGAACTGTGAGCAGTTTCATTCATATCTTCAATTTCATTTAGTTTAGCTTTAAGTTCATCAGAAAAGTAGCAGAATCATCAAGGGCCTTTACAACCCTCTGTTGAACCAAAATGACTCTCATTTTCTATTTCCATATAGAGTAGTCTCCATTTCCATTAAATTGTGACAATTCGACCTTCGAACCCATTACAGATTTTGTAAAAGGGTGGCTTCTACTCGTAGACATAGTGTGATCTTGTATTCAAGATCAACTAATAAACAAAAACGGTTTTAAAAAAACTTTTTGAAGAATTTAAAGCAAGCAGATATAATGCACCAAAGATTAAAAAACAAAGGCAATAATACTTGATGCAGATCAAATGAAATTTGAAGAAAAGTAATCACACCAATATCATTAAACAAATTAACTAATAGACTTATAGAGATCTTATCTAAATAATGCAAATTTGATCACTGAACTCCTGCATGGATATGCCACATGCATATATGATCTTATCAAGATTTGCAAGAAATTACTGTAAAAAAAGTAATGAAATGTTCTCACCAAAGTTGTTTGAAAATAGTAAAAGCACATCACTAAATCACTGTCCAAAGCCAAACACAACCCTTCTTTAATCACCGGTAATGTTATCCGGTGTCTTGCCTTAGACCAACTTATCCTTCACAGCAAGAAACACGTTAGAACGTTCAGGAGATGAAACAACAAATTTTCAAATGATTTTGACTTCAAAGAAATTTCTATTTTAAAAAACTCGCACCCTAAGAACCCGAAGGCTCTGATACCAGTTGTTGGGTATTTTAACCTCTAAATGATAAACTGATGAGAGTAAAAATAAACAAGCCAGTACAGAAATTAAAGAACACAGCAAAATTGTTCATCCAGTTTGGTTTAAAGCCTAATTTAGGGGGCTTATGATTAGCCCAAACACTAAGCACACAAAAAACCTTGCAAGGGAGAGTACAAATAATGGAAGACTTAATTAGACCCAGATTTTGTCATCGATCTACAAAAGATCTCCTAAATAAGAAAACCTAACCAATGAAATAACAAACCTCACGAACAACTATAGACTTCAAATCAGTTTCTATTTCAAACCTGATCTACTATAGCACCATGAATCGCATAGAATTCCACACTGATTCTACAAAAGATCTCCTAAATCAGAAAACCTACCCAACGAAATCACAAGCCTCACGAACAAATACAGAACCAAGATCAGCCTCTATTTCAGGCCTGAACTACTGTCGCAACATGAATCACACATGATTTTACAATTTATTAGCTAGAACCTCTAAGTATTACAGATCAAAACCAAGAAGAAACTGAAGAACTTAGACAGAGAAAGAGTCGTTTAGAAAAGAGAAAAGCAGAAGATAGAATAGAATGCTCGAGAAACATTCCAACCCAAAAGTCGTAATAGTATGACTTAATCTCAACCATTGATAAGATCAAATGGTCCATAACCATCATGAAGAAGCACAATCCAAGTTAATGAGTAAGAACCAATCCGGGGTTGCCATGCGACCTTCCATCCAAAATTGGTTTAAGAGAGTTGCTAACGTGGGAAATACATTTTTCTCAACACGGAGAATAAAATAATTGCAGTAAGTGGAGCTAAACCGAATTTGGAACCGGTTCGAACCAGTGGGAAACTTGGCTTCTCATGTGGCTCTTGCTCTTCAAGGTCTTCTATTTTTTGGTTGGGTGAGATCTTGCACACCGAAGAAAAACTATGGATTGATGATGGGATGATTAAGAATGGCCATAGAAGAGTAGATTTGGTCCTACTAAACTTCGCCCGACTCTTATGGCCTTCTAATTAATTTATGCTTTTAGACGATGGCCGGTGGTGAAGGGAGGGTTTGGATTAATGGAGATATGCCTATTTTTGTTATAAAATTATTGATACCTGATTTTTTCTAGACGGTGGCCAGTGGTGAAGGGATTGGAGGATATGCCTATTTTTGATAAAATTATTGATACCTGATTTTTTTTAATTTTAAATTGAAAGCTAAAAAGTAAGGATTTATGTAATTTTCTGTAGTAGAAAAAAGTATTTTATCGTAGTATTGGTGTGCAATTAGAGATGACAACAGGGCGGGTTCGAGGCAGGGCACTATCACCCCACCACTCCTCTACCCTACCCCACCTTAGATAGGGCGGGTTCGGGGCGCAGGCTTGCCTCGTTTTCCGCCCCTTTTATTTTATTTTTCAAAAATTTTCAGTTAACTATTTTTTTTTAATTTGTAGTTAATTATTATTTTTATTCTTCACGGGGCGCTTCGGGGCAGGGCACCCCCTCCCCACCCCACCAACCCATCGGGGCGGGGCATGTATTTTTGCCATCACTATGTGCACTAAGTAGTATGAAGGATATTGGCTCTTGAAGTTGTGTGATCCGTGATTGGGCCTTAGTTGAATGTTGTAGATAAGCTGGGCTCATGGAGAAAAAAATTAGCAACTAGGGTAGGAAAAATAGACTGGGCGTGCCTAGGAGAATTGGCCTAGATTTTGGGGAAAAAAAAATTGCACAACTACAACACTATAAATATACAATTTCACATTAAAAAATATTAAAAATACATTTCAGAAATCAAGTGATAAATAACAAAAATATATTACGGGTATGTTTGATGGATATTATTGAAAAAAGAATGTATTTTAAATAGTGATATGATGAAAAATATGTTGTTAAAAAGTAAGGAAAATTTATTGATGTGATGAAAAATATTATTTTATTAAAGAATGTATGGTTGAAAATGAGTTTTTGAGGAATATATTTTTAAAGAATGTGTGTCAAACAGAGGCTACATGGACTACATATATTTATAAGATATATGAAATTTAGAAATCTCAATCCCATCAAAGCTTAGCACATTTCAGAAATCAGGTGATAAATAACAAAAATATATTGCGGGTGTGTTTGATGGATATTATTGAAGAAAGAATGTATTTTAAATAGTGATATGATGGAAAATATGTGATTAAAAAATAAAAAAAATTTATTGATGTGATGGAAAATATTATTTTATTGAAGAATGTGTGGTTGAAAATGAATTTTAGAAGAATGTATTTTTAAAGAATGTGTGTCAAACAGAGGCTACATGGGCTACATATATTTATATGATATTATTATACATGAAATTTAGAAATCTCAATTCCATCAAAACTCAGCACATTTTCTCTCTACACAAATACCCCAATCCATCATACCTATCCAATCTGTAGATCTCTCTTTATACCGCTTCACCAATCAACCCTACCCATCTCAATCTCTCTCTCTAGTAGATTCTTCAAAATGAACAATCAAGGAATCCGATTCAATTGGGTATGGTGAATTGG
>CAIGRS010234352.1:0-13517 GCA_903798395.1 Fraxinus floribunda | reverse complement strand
ATGTACTTTTCTGTTTGTAATTCGTGCTTTTAAATTTTAAATATTTAAATTTGAATTTGAATTGCATGTCTTTTCCATCAATCAAATCAAAGCGACAAGACTAAACATATAGTACGACAATGGTTAAATATATAAAGCATTAAATTAATATGATTTAACGTAAAGAGATTCTCATATCTTTAATTCGAATCCAAATCACACTATAAATTGATTCACAATTTACAAATACGGAGTATCACAAGTTATCGAACAATNTAGCCTCAATATCGCCCAAACCTCCGAATCGCCCAAAGCGAAAGGTATAAACATATAGTACGACCACGGTTAAATATATAAAGCATTAAATTAATATGATTTAACGTAAAGAGATTCTCATATCTTTAATTCGAATCCAAATCACACTATAAATTGATTCACAATTTACAAATACGGAGTATCACAAGTTATCAAACAATGGCGCTAAATTTCGAAACTATATTCAAGAGTCTTCCAAACGACATGAAGTATCATGTCAAGCAGCTCTATTGGGATGACTACGTAAAAAACGAAGCACGCTTCCATCGGGCAATGTCTCTAACGAGACTAATATATCCATTCTTCTGCTTCGACAACGACTCTTTCGCATTCGACGAAGAAGATATGAAGGCAAACATGCCACATCTGATTAAGGAAATCGTAGATCACATCGTAAGTGAGATATATGCACTCAACGACAAGAAAGTCGTCTCAATCTCAAGCGTCATCAAATATATGGAATATTTTGAACGTGCATACGACGTAGACGGTAATCCAATACCATACTATCTTGGATTACATCCGAAGATGCTTGATTTAGAATTCGATCACTTGTACATCATACTCAAGATGTGTATAGGTCAGTTTCTTTAAATTTTATCGTTTAGGATCCAATCCAGTTTGTCTCTTTGGATTTTTGTTCAGCAAATTTGATATTTAGCTTTTTGTTCTGTTTTTTTAAAGTTTGGATTGTGGGTTTATCCATTTGGGCATGCATTCTCTGGCTGTTCTGGTGAATTGAAATGGTGGAATGACAATAATGTGTAACTTTGACAAGACACTAACATCATTGTGATCATGCAATTTTTTTACGTTTTCTTCCTTTGACATGGAGCAGATTCGATGCAAAAATTAAGCTAGAAAAGCTTCAAAACCATCAGATAGTGTTTGTGGAAGATTCTATAGGAAGAAACCAGTGGGAGTCCCTTCTTTGCATGCTATCTTCTTCTACTACTAATAAGGCTTCAATTTATGAAGTGAATGGGAGCCCAATTACAAAGCACTCAGGCTCTTTAATTTTTAATTTTAGGGATTTCAACTGCACGATTGAGTATTACAGAGCCCCATTTCTAGTGTTACAAAGCCGCGCACCAGCTGGGAGTCCCAAAAAGGTGAAAATGACATTGGAGTTGGATCGAATGGATTGGAGCTCTGCTAAGTGGAAGGATGCAGATCTGCTGATTTTCAACAGTGGGCATTGGTGGAATTATGAGAAGACCATCAGAGAGTAATCTTTCTTTCTTGATTTAGATATTTTTAATAGCATTTATTTATTTTATGATTTTTGCTTGCTTATTCTTTAACTGGAATTAATTAATTACTCACTTGAACTAATATCTGAAATAGGATAGCTTCTGCGTTCTCATAACTAGTTTAGTAAGATGATGGAAAAGAACACTTGGCTTTTATTGCATATTATGGACCTGAACAAGTGATATAATTTCATAATGTTTTATTCCAATATAATAGAGATTACAGAGGCTAATCATGTTCATGTACTGTGCTAGACTACTGAAAAAAGTCAAGACATAGATTATGCAAGTTATGATGCTTGAGAATTTCTTTTCCTGATGGTATTATCAAAGTATTTAGGAAAGAAAAGAATATGTATGCTCAAATTTTTATTTGATTTAGCCATTTATGGAAAATGTGAATGTCTTGAAATATAAATTGATAAGGTTAAGGCTAGTTATTTTTGTTAAGTTTTTAATTGATTGCATATCTTCTGGTGCGGAAACTTTTTCTTCAGGGAAGGTTTATATTTGGGCTGGATTTGAGGTCACTAGCACTCAGTATCATCTTGGAAGTATTTGACAACACGATTGACATATCCACTATGTTGAAACTCTCCACTGACTTTGCTTGCTTCTCTTCATAATACTTGACATTTTACATTTAGTACTTGTAATGTCTTTATATTAGTATCAATAGGTAGCTATAGGCAGTAGTAGTTAATTTAAATAGTTATTAAATTTTTTTATTTTTTTTTTCAAATTTGCGTGAAAATAGCGACGGAAAATCCGTAGCTAATTACCAACGCGCCAAAATCTATAGGTAATTTGCGACGGAAAAATTGTAGCTAATACCGTTACTAATCAGCTACAATTTTCCCGTTGTTAAACACCGACGGAATATTTCGTCGCTAATTAGCGACAAACAAAGAATTTCGTTGCTAAAATTACCGGCGAGGGTTTTATCGACGGATTTACCGACGAATAAAATCCGTTTGTGAACGTCTTTAGCAACGGAATTTAAGGCTTCAGCGACAAAAATTTCCGTCTCTGAAGCCGCATTTTCTAGTAGTGTATTTGACCCAAACATAATATTGATTTTATAACCTATTTCATTTTAATCCTCATTTATTTTTTCCAAATATTAAAATATAGCATATAAAACACATAAAAAATTTATTCTATAAAATTTTCGGGGCTTTACAGTATCAAACTGAGACCTAAGATTTACTTCCAAGTTTTGGAAATGTCTACAAAGAGCTATGATTGCCTACAACAATAGTTTTCAAATGACTATTGGCATGGCACTTATGAAGCTTTGTACGGTAAAAAATGAGGATCTCCTATTCATTAGGACGAAGTGGGACAAAATAGGTTGTTAGGTCCAGAAATTGGCAAATTGTGTGAGCAGTTGACAAAATTAGGGCCATAATAAAGTAAGCCAAAGATTGACTAGGAAAAAGAAAAACAGTGGAATTCGATGTTGGTGTAAAGGTGCATCTCAAAGTGACACCTATGAAGAAAGTTCTTAGGTTTGGCAAGGAAGGAAAATTGAGACCTCGATTTATAGGCCCCATTGAAGTCTTGGAGAGAGTTAGTAATTTGGCATATTGTCGTGCATTGCCACCTAGTTTAGCTCCAATACACAATGTATTGCATGTTTCGATGCTTAGAAAATATGTGCACGACCAACATCATATGATAAGTTATCAAGGGTTATTCAAAGTGATTTATCTTATTAGGAGGCTCACACAACAATTATTGAAAGGAAAGTACATTAACTAAGAAGAATAAATATTGGTTAAGGTTCAATGGCAGAATCGTGGAGTGGAAGAGTCTACTTGGGTGAGAAAAGATGTCAAGGTCAAGTATCCAAAATTCTTCAAATAACTGAGGCAAGTTTGAGAACGAAATTCATTTTAAGGGAAGTTTATAACGTCCCGAAATTTCATAGAATATAATTGTTTGGTCTAGATGCCTTGAAAAGTTGAGGGACTAAAGTGAAATAAGTATTAATTCCTTTTATTTCGGCCAAATAATTAGGTATTGATAGAGCAAAGATATGTATATCAATATTGGTCTCGTTTTGTAGTTTTGAGAAGTTATCTTTAATTAATTAATTAATTAAGTTGGTTAATGATTTATGTACTATGACAGCCACGTGTAGGATAAAAATTAACCCTATTTTGATTTTGATAGAGTTTAATTGTAATCCTAATTATATTATTTGAAACAAATTCTTATCAAAAATCTTGTATTACACGGCTTTCCACTTCTAATTGCATACAAACTCAGTTGTGAATATTGATTTCAACTATAAATACTACATGAAGTCCCATTATTTCACCACATAAAATAAAGCGAGCCACAACAGAGAGATAGAAGGCGATGAAAAAGCACAGAAAAATAATAGGAGAATTTTCACGCGCAAGATTTTATCTTCTGCTTAACCTATCAATAACGAGGTAAGATGCATAGCGTGCAAGTGGCTCATTTTCTTGTGCTTTATGTATTCAATGATATATGCACGAATTACCAATGGACTTTCGAGTTCGACCTAACGAAATGTGAACTCTTTTAGGTTCTTTATAATGAAATGTGAAATCTTTCAGGAATTTGAAATGATTACGTGATAAGTTTCTCGGTCGATCACCTATATACTCCAAATGAAATGTGGTATAAAGTGTCCATTTTATTGTTTTATATAATTACATATGAAAACTGCACATATCTTACTGGGTATTGCCAAATTCTCACTCTTACAGTAATTTACAGGTTAGTTCGGATCCATTGGAATTGTGGCAAAATGGTTATGCAGGCTGTTAAGAGGATTTGAAGAGCTAAAAGTATCAAGATTTCTATCTTTCAATTGACTATTTAGTTTCAAATTGTTCAAAAACATGTTTGTTCAATAGTTAGGTGGTTATTTTTATTTTTAAATAAATACAAACTTCATGTTTTAATTGATGTTTTTTTTTATCGAAAATAAAGAAATAAATTTTTCTATAGTTTCCGCATTAATGTGAAGAAAATTGAATTTTTTAGTAACACTCTAGGGTTTATTAAAATTGGGGTGTTACAAGAACATCACCTGGATTATTGATAAATTGAGAAGAAGATGAATTTTGAAATCTTGAATATCTTCAATGGTTTCTTGATAAATCTTTTGTTGCACCTTCCCCTCTTTGCCCAAAAACCAAGGTTAGATCTTCAATTGATAGAAGTCTTGTAAATGCCTTTTAATTCTCTCAAAATATTGATGATCTGTGCCTCTATTCGATTGTGATAATTGATGAATATTAGAGTGTGACAGGTTTCATGAAGTGCGTTAGGTTGTTCTGCATTTATATGGGTCAAAATTAGGTAAAGAAGAAAGTGGTTACCAAACAAGAGTTTGAATTAGAAAATAAATCTACCCATTAGCCACATTTATCTACCATGCGAACGCGGAGAAGGGACCACACTTTCCCATTACGTGTGTAGAGTTCTTCAAAATTTGTCTCGAGTTCCTTAAAATAGGCCGACACATGCTCCCCAACTTTCCATTTGCGCGTGCAAAGTTCGCCTAGGTCCTGTATTCGTATAAAATCCATCTTTTGACTTCTATTTGCTGCCAATTGAACCCAGATAATCTTCAATCAATATTTTGTGGTCTAAATCAACTACGAATATTTGTAATTTAGTATTTGAACTTTTGATTCACCTTTTTTCGCCCGTTTCGCTCATTTCTTCCAATTTCACTTCCAGTCATCAAGTTTCACCTATCAAACAAAATATTCAAGAAATTATGCCACAATTAACCATAAGAACTCCTAAATGTACACTTATCAATGTCCTATAGAGACTAGGACATGTTATGCTTGTGGGAAGGTTTGACATCTTGCTAGAGCATGCCCAGGTAATCCAAATCCTACATAACAGAAGAAAGTGCCAGGTAGAGTGTTTACTATTACTAGAACAAATGTCGAGACAAATCCAACATTTGTAACAGGTAAATTTTCTATCTTTGGCATTCCATCACTTGTACTATTTGGTTCTGGAGCTATGCATTTATTTGTATCTACTGAGTATGTGAGGAGGTTGGCTAGGATAACTGATATACAAGAGATCGATTATAATGTGACTATTCCATCTGGAGATGTACAACAAACTAATCTGATTTGAAAAGCTCGTATGATCCTTATAGAAAATCGAGATCTATATTGATTTAATTGTATTGGATATGAAATATTATGATACAATTTTAGGTATAGATTGGTTATCAAAATATCAAGCTACTATAGATTGTAAAAAGAAGTCAGTAACCTTTCAACCTTAGGATTGGAAAGGGTTCCAGATTCTAAATTATATCGGCATTGAAGGAACAAAAGTTATTGGAGAGTGGTTGTGTGTGGTATTTGGTTAGTGTTATGATATTGAAGCACAACACAATCCGAATCTTAGAGCCTATTTGGTAGAGATTAAAATCGGATTAAAATTGAAAAACTAGCTATTATTATTGACTTTTATTAGACGGGTGGGACCCAATAACGGCCATAATTTTAATTTTATTGTATTTTAATTGTTACCAAACAGGCTCTTAGTGATATACCAGTCGTACAAGAATTTCCAGATATATTTATTGATGATCTACCTGGGATACCACTAGATTGTGGGATCTAGTTTGTGATTGATTTAATTCTAGGAACATTTCCTATTTCCAAAGCTCCATACAGAATGAATCCAATCGAATTGAAAGAATTGAAGTTACAATTACAAGAGTTGTGGAATAAAGGTTTTATTAGACCTAGTTTTTCACCATGAAGTGCATCAGTGTTGTTGAACGAGGTGAAAATCAAAACAAAAAACAAATACCCACTACTGAGAATTGATAACTTATTTACAAACTTCAGGGTACAGCTATATTCTCGAAGTTTGATTTGCGATCAGGGTACTATCAACTAAAGATAAATGAAGAGCACATTCCTAAGATGGCATTTAGCACATGGTATGGTCATTATGAGTTTTCGGTGATGCCATTTAGTTTGTGATAGGATCCTTGGAGGGCAACAAACTTACAAAGATCCGGCTCAACTTGAAGATGAATCAATTATGAGATCGCAAGAAAATAGGGTCAATGAAGCCATGATTTACTTTTTCAAGCTACGGAGGCCAAGAGTTTGTAGTTAACAAGCCAAGCACCTTGTTTCATGTTGGGCATGAAGGCGAAAACAAGTTGGATGCATTGGAATCAAGAAAACAAAATAGGAAGCCAATGAGATAACTACGTTGTTGCGTAGTATAAAATAGGTCGGGTCGTTACAAAAAATGTTCTTTTTTTTTTGTCAAGTTATGAAAAATGCACATGAGTCTACAGAAAATTAAACTTAAATCTCTGATACAAAACTGTAACGACCCAAAATTTAAATTCGGAATCCCTACCAAATCTACTAACTTTAACAATATGGATGAAAGAAATGTAACGAGCACAGTTTAATTTATAAAAACTCATAATCAAATAAGTACTAGGAAATGCATATACGTTTAATAGATAAATAAATAAACAAATGTTAATTTCACCAATAATACATAACATATTCTTAAATTTATAATCCGATAAAACATATCTTGAAATTGTAAATAAAAATCTTTACGAAACAAAACTAAAAAAATTCTGAAATGATAAAAAAAATGCATTGGTACTCCGGATTATTTTTATTGAGATCCATAAATCTTGGCACCATGACTGCATCTATCACCTGCCAACCAACGACCTGTTCTAACATGTGAGGTATGGGGAAAATAAAAAGGGTGAGTTATGAGAGAATACTCAATAGAACACGAATTAATGGTGCAATCCCGATTAACATTATTAAATCATGTATCAAAAATATCATATGGTAATATCATATCTTTAAAAATCCAGTAAGAGTTCATAGTATATCATATCTTTGGTACCAGATAGTCATTTCATATCATATCATATCATAACATAACTTTTATTAGCATAATATTTATCAACATGAAAAAATAATAATTAAACGGGACTAACCACTTGCACATCGTAATCCTAGCTTGATCGATAAAAAGAATTGTTGGGGGGAAAAACAAGAAGTTCACGTTCTCCAAATTTTTATTTTCTGATTGCTGCCACTATAATATGAAAATGTGTTTTCTCTTTTCATTTTCTCTTTAAGGTAGATAAATGTTACTTGCATGGTTTTTAAGGTTGAAAGGGGAAAAATGAATTCTTATGGGATTATAATCGTCAATCGTCGTGTTTTGCTAAATAATTCTCAATCACAATATTCTATAAATCAACAATTAATTCTTCCCTGTCAAATCAACAAGTCATCTCTATCACATCCCAAATTAAAGAAAATAATCATTTTTAAACAAAAACTATCTTATCTACCATTTTCTACACGTGCCCACAAACCAAACAATTCAAAATAAGAAAAAAAAAAAAAAAGTAAAACGCACGTGGCAAAGCCATTTTCATTCATGATTTGATTCAATTCAATTGCAAGGAAAATTAGTTTTTTATCAACTTCTTCAAACTGAAATATCTTGAAGCTAACTTATTCGAGCTGACTTTATCTCGAGCCTATTATACATAATTAATTACGAGCTATCCAACGAGCTCAATATTGATATATTTATCATTACTGTATCAATATTTAATTATTTGATCCAAATAAAATTGAATTTAATAAATGTATCATTTTAGTCCCCCAACTTTTCCAAAATATAAAATATATAGCACATAGAATAATTAATTCTACTATATTATTTTTAAATTTTTTTGGGACTTTACAATATCCCCTCAAATATTTTTGTCCTCGAAAATTACCTTGATTAATCGAAGAGTTCGGATACTTGGTTTTAAGCCCATCTTCCTTCTCTCATGTTGACTCGTCCAGTCCGTGATTTCGTCATTGAACATTGACTAGAGAAACTTCTCTATTTCTGAGTTGATGTACTTTCCTATCCAAAATCATTGTCGAGATTTCTTCGTATGACATGTCTTTTTGTACTTCCAAAGTTTGGTAACTTACGACATGATTGGGATCATGAACATATTTTCTAAACATCGAAATATGAAACATATTATGCACTGCTACGAGTTCAGGAGGTAAGGCAAGTCGATAAGCCACAACGCCAATCCTTTCAAGAATTTCAAAAGGTCCAATATATCGTGGTCTCAACTTTCTCTTCTTACCAAATCTCAATACTCCCTTCATTGGTGCTACTTTCAGAAAAATTTTATCATCCACTTGAAACTCCAAATCCTTTCTTCAACGATCAGCATAGCTTTTCTGTCGGTTTTGAACTGACTTTATTCTTGCTCTAATCTTATCAATCGCCTCACATGTTCGTTCTATAATTTCAGGACCCAAAATTCTATTCTCTCCGACCCCATCCCATGGGTATGAGATCGCACTTCCTACCATAAAGAGCTTCATATGGAGCCATGCCTATAGTGGCCTGAAAGCTATTGTTGTAAGCAAACTCCACTAACGGTAGATATGTTTCCCAACTACCATCGAGATCCAAAACACACGCCCTCAACATAGTTTGAATGGTTCTTTCCGATTGTTCATCCGTCTATGGATGATATACAGTGCTAAAATTCAATTTCGTCCCCATGACTCCTTGTAAGCTTTTTCAAAATTTTGATGTGAATCGCAGGTCTCTATCTGAAACAATGGTCACTGGAGCTCCATGCAATCTGACTATCTCTCTGATATATAATTGTGCAAGTTGTTCAATATTAAAATTTACTTTGATTGGCAAAAAATTGGCAGACTTCGTCAAATGATCAACCACTACCCAAATAGCATTATGACCTCTTGATGATCTCGAAAACCCACCACAAAGTCCATCGCTATGTGTTCCAATTTCCATTTTGGAATATCCACAGTTTCAACGACCCTGATGGCATTTGATGTTCTACCTTAACCTACTGAAAGACAATACATTTCTCTACAAACAGACCAATTTCTCTCTTCATATTTCTCCACCAAAATGTATCTCGGAGATCTCGATACATTTTCGTACTGTCAGGATGTGCAGCATACGGGGTGGAATGAGCCACTTCTAGTATCTCGTTTCTTATACTTTCATCTTTAGATACACACAACCTTTCTCTAAAAGTCAGCGCATTAGCTGTAGATACTTCAAACCCTATACGTTTGTTCGAACCAACATCAGTTTAATTTTCTACAGGAATGGATCCTTATCATGTGCTTCCTTGATTCGATCCCGAAGTGTAGGTTGAATCATGAATGCTCTTATTCTCACAGTAGTTTGAGTCGGCGGTGTGATGACTTCTAATCTCATTTTCTCAAAGTCTTTTATTAAATGTTCCTGCACCGTGGGTAAAACAGCTAACTGGGATCCTATCTTCCTGCTTAAGGCATCTGCGACTACGTTGGCCTTACCCGGATCGTAATGAATTGTATAGTCATAATCTTTTACTAGTTCCAACCATCTCCTCTATCACATTTTAGTTCCTTTTGTGTGAAGAAATATTTGATACTTTTATGGTCTGTATAGGTTTCACACTTCCCACCATAGAGGTAATGACACCATATCTTTAAGGAGTGAACTACCGCTGCAAGTTCCATGTCGTGTGTCAAATAGTTCTGTTCATACGGCTTTAACTGTCTAGAGGCATAAGCAACTACATTTCCATGTTGCATCAAAAAACAGCCTAAACCTTACTTGGAGGCGTCAGTGCAAATCATAAATCCATCAGAGCCATCGGGTATGCTCATCTTCAGTTCCTTCTGTGTGAAGAAGTACTTGAGCCTCTTGTGGTCTGGATAGATTTCACATTTCCCACCATAGAGATAATGACGCCATATCTTCAAGGTATGAACTACCCCTACAAGTTTCATATCGGGTGTTGGGTAGTTCTGTTCATACTGTTTGAACTGTCTCGAGGCATAAGCAACTACTCTTCCATGTTGCATTAAAACACAACCTAAACCCTGCTTGGAAGTGTCGGTGTAAATCGCAAATCCTTCAGAGCCATCGGGTATTGTCAATACAGGAGTTGAAGTCAATCTCTACTTGAGTTCTTGAAAACATTTTTCACATTTTTCCGTCCACTGAAACTTCACACCCTTTCTTGTCAACTGAGTCATTGGCCCTGTTATTTTTGAGAAGTTCTCAATAAATCTTCTATAATAGCCAACCAATCCCAAGAAACTATAAACATCACCGACACTAGTCGGTCTAGGCCAATTTGTTACTACTTCCACCTTAACTGGGTCTACCTCAATACCCTGAGCAGTAACCACGTTACCAAGAAAACCCACTCGATCGAGCCAAAATTCGCACTTCTTGAATTTGGCATACAATCTTTCTTTCCTCAAGGTTTCAAGTACTACTAGAAGTTGTTCCTCATGTTGCTATTTATCTTTGGAGTACACCAATATGTCATCAATAAATACTATGACGTACTGGTCTAGGTACTGATGGAACACTCGGTTCATTAGGTCTAAAAATACAGTTGGAGCATTAGTCAAATCAAAAGGCATGACAGTGAATTTATAATCCTAAGGAAGGTCACAAGTTCGAATTCGACAAATGAACACGGGTTAATATTTTTTTTGTAATGACCCGACCTCGCATAGCAGTCGTTATCATAACATACGTACTGTCCGCTTTGGGAGAGCATAGACCTATCTTATCCCTCACGGCTTTCTGACGCATCCCCACGATTCGAACCTAAGACCTCCATTATATGGGAGACTTAAGTTGAATTCTGATACCAATTGGGCAAGTTGCCCAATTGGTACTAGGATTCAACTTAAGTTTCTCATATGATGGAGGTCTTGGGTTCGAGTCATGGGGACGCGTCAAAAAGCCGTGATGCGTAAGATGGGCCTAAGCTCTCCAAGGAGGATAGTACGTACGATATGATAACGATTTCGGCGCAAGGTCGTATCGTTACAAAAAACGCGCGCATTTTTTTTTGTCAAGTTATGAAAAATGCATATGAGTCTACAGAAAATTAAACCTAAATCTCTGATACCAAACTGTAACGACCCAAAATTTAAATTCGAAATCGCTACCAAAACTACTAACTTTAACAATATGAATGAAAGAAATGTAACGGGCACAATTTAATTTATAAAAACTCATAATCAAATAAGTACTAGGAAATGCATATCACGTTTAATAGATAAATAAATAAATAAATGTTAATTTTACCAATAATACATAACATATTCTTAAATTTATAATCCGATAAAACATATCTTGAAATTGTAAATAAAAATCTTTACGAGACAAAACAAAGAAATTTCTGAAATAATAAAAAAATACATTGTTACACCGGATTATTTTTATTGAAATCCATAAATCTTGGCACGATGACTACACCCGTCGCCCGCCAACCAACGACCCGTTCTAGCCTGTGAGTATGGGGAAAATAAAGAGGGTGAGTATATGAGAATACTCAATAGGACACGAATTAATGATGCAATCCCGATTAACATTATTAAATCATGTATCAAAATATCAAACCGTCATATCATATCTTTAGAAATCTGGTAAGAGCTCATAGTATATCATATCTTTGGTAACGGATGGTCATTTCATATCATATCATAGCATAGCATAACTTTCATTAGCATAATATTTATCAACATGGAAAAAAAAATTAAACGGGACTAACCACTTGTACCTCGTAATCCTAACTTGATCGATAAAAAGAATTGTTGGGGGATAAACAAGAAGTTCATGTTCTCCAAATTTTTATTTTCTGATTGCTGCCACTATAATATAAAAATGTGTTTTCTCTTTTCCTTTTCTCTTTTAAGGTAGATAAAGTTTACTTGTATGGTTTTTAAGGTTGAAAGGGGAAAAATGAATTCTTATGGGAATAAAATCGTCAATTGCCGTGTTTTGCTAAAAAATTCTAATCACAATATTCTATAAATCAACAATTAATTCTTCCCCGTCAAATCAACAAGTCATCTCTACCACATCCCAAATTAAAGAAAATAATCATTTTTAAACAAAAACTACCTTGTCTACCATTTCCTACACGTGCCCACAAACCATACAATTCAAAATAAGAAAAAAAAAAGAAAAAAAAAAGAGAGTAAAACACACGTGGCAAAGCCATTTTCATTCATGTTTCAATTCAATTGCAAGGAAAATTAGTTTTTTTTTTTTTTTATCAACTTATTCAAACTAAAATATCTTGGAGCTAACTTATCCGAGCCAACTTTTTCTAGAGCCTATTATACATAATTAATTACGAGCTATCCAACGAGCTCAATATTGATATATTTATCATTACTCTATCAATATTTAATTATTTGACCCAAATAAAATTGAATTTAATAAATGTATCATCTTAGTCCCCCAACTTTTCCAAAATATAAAATATATAGCACATAGAATAATTAATTCTACTATATTAATATTAATATTTTTTTTTTTTTTTTTTTTTTTTNTAGGCAACTTAAAGAGTACAAAAAGAATTATCCTACACATGACTTGGAGATTGCCATAGTTGTGTTTACATTTAAAATATGGAGACATTATCTGTATGGGGGTATAAGATTTGCACTGACAACAAAAGTTTAAATTATTTATTCACATAGAAAAATTGAATAAGAGACAACAGAGGTGGGAGGCTAGATTGGTAAAAGATTATGAATGTATTATTGACAATCACTTGTAACAGATGCGTTGAGTAGAAAGTAGAGCTATGATTGACTCAAAAGTTAGAATTAATGGACTTGTAGAAAATGGATATTAAAATTGTATTGCAAGAATATACGGAGGCTAAACTTATAGGCTTGACACTTTATCCAGCTTTGATGAATAGAATTCAGCAAGGGCAACAGGTAGATAGTGGATAAGTTGACCAAATCAGCTCATTTCATTCTTGTTTTTTCCACTTATTCTGTGTACCGATATGCACAACTCTCTGTGTAGGAAATAGTTAGACTTCATGGTATGCCATTATCTTTTTTTTTTTTTTTT
>CAIGRS010234345.1:0-27172 GCA_903798395.1 Fraxinus floribunda | reverse complement strand
TTTTTTTTTTTTTTTTAACCACATCAACATGAAACTTGTAAAATATGCTGCCTTTCTTACAGCAATGGACCAAAATTCGGGGCCTCTGAACATAAAAGAATGTCTCCCTTCTTACTGGCTATGTCCTCATTTACTATGAAAATGTCTTCAAGAAGTCCAGAGTTCCACCTGATTACTGGGGCTTTAATTTTTTGGTTGAGGTAGACTTTCGGAACCCTCCAAACAGAAGGTTGGCGGATGAGGGGAAAACCTGGCTGTAGCAATACACTTAGCAGAGGCCACTTTCAACTCACAGAGTGGCTAATAATATCCGAGCAGTATATCAATTTTCGGTCAATCTCCTTCCACCAATTGCCAAAAAAAAAAAAACACAATTAAAACTTCTTCTTTGTGGGGGTACTGCCTAATGCTTCTTTGCATTTCATTCAACCATATCCTTTCAGGTACTAAATGGTTCGTCTGTATCGTAAAACTTCTTCTTTGTGGGGGTACTGCCTAATGCTTCTTTGCATTTCATTCAACCATATCCTTTCAGGTACTAAATGGCGAGACGTATTGATATAAAAGTTGACAGAATCCAGAACATTTAAACTGGATTTAGTGAACAGAGAGTTCTTTTCTTTGTTTTCTATTTCCCCCGTTCACTTCTTCAAATGATCATTTCTTCGCAAGGAATGAATAACCATACTCACAAAAACCAATCTGGTCGAATAACACTACAAACAATGGCCGCAATACTGTTATAGCCAGCATTGATTCTTTCATGATGTAAATTCCCTCAGTCAATAGAGCAATGCCATTGATGGACATATATTTCATTTCATGCATATCAATTAACTGCGAACCCTTTCGTCCATAATGTCATATTGCCGCAATGTATGTGTTGGCTTCAAACTGAGTTAGAAACAAGCAAAAAGACAGTCTCCAACTCATTGAACTTGGTAGAATCGCAATGCGCCAACACTTAAAAAATGTGGAATCAAGTCCAGACCTATAACTCTACAAAACTGCAACCAGGTATCTTTCGAACTCCTCTCTCGCTCATTTTGTCCCTTAAATGTGATACCTCCAACCATCGATTTGCTTCTGCATATATGTTGGACAAAAGGACATAACTACCAGCACTGTGAGGCTCAAGCTCAAAAAGTCGATTTGCTACTTCCTCAGCTAAGTCAGTGTCACAATGTAGCTTACAAGCCCCAAGAAGAGCACCCCAAGCACCAGCATGAGGCTCCACGGGCATCGACTTTATGAGCTCGTAAGCGGCCTTCAGCTTTCCTGACTTACCTAGAAGGTCAACCATACATGCATAATGATCGGGAGATGGACTCAGAGAGTATTCATTAATCATTATGTCAAAATAACGAGATCCGTCATCAACAAGGCCTGCACGTGTACATGCTGCTAAGATTACTGTGAATGCCACACCATCAGGCCTTAGCCCTTCATCTATCATCCTATCAAACAGTGCAACCGCTTGAACACCATTCCCATGAATAGAAAACCCCTGTATCATGGAACAAAACGAAATCAAATCACGTTTAGGCATTTTCTCAAACAAAAAACTCGCTCTTTCCATATTCCCACACTTAGCATTCATATCCACAAGAGCCGCAGCAACATGAGCGCGTCCAAGATCGAACGAGTTGTTATTTATGTAAGAATCAACCCATTTTGCAAGCTTTAGACACCCCAATTGGGAACAAGCAGACATCAAGCTCACCATTATAAATTCATCTGGCCTAACATTCATAGCCCACAGTTCGCCAAAAACTTTCACAGCCTCATTGGACTTCCCATTCTGCACATACCCTGATATCAATGCAGACCACGAGAACAAATCCTTTTCTGATAACTCATCAAACAACAACCTTGCAGCAGCCATGTCACCAGCCTTGGCATACCCATCAATCATTGTTGTAAAAGAGACCTCATTTCTCTCAGGCATCTTATCGAACAACATCCTAGCACTCTTTAATTCACCCAACCTCACCAACCCCTTAATCATGGCATTCCACGTAGCCAAGCTCTTTACAGGCATTTCATCAAATAGATATTTCGCCTCGAACAAATCTCCAGAATTTAAATATCCAACCATCATAGCCGTCCAAGAGACCTCATTTGTCACGCTCATTCCATCAAACACCTTGCGTGCAGAGTTAATCTCCTCACATTTACCATACAAATCAATCAAACTGGAGCCCACAAACACATCACCCTCCGTCCCATACCTCACACTCAACCCATGAATAATCCTTCCTTCCCTCAAAGCGTTTGCATTAGAGCAAGCTTTAATCAAAGAGGGAAAAGTATACTTATCAGGACCCACAGTTGACTCCCTTTTCATTCTCTTAAAAACCAAGAAACACTCATTAATCTCAGAATCCTCACATTGGGCTTTAATCAGATTATTCCAAAGATAAATATTGGGGCTAATAACGCGGTTAAAAATGCTGGTGATGTACTTAAGGTTGGTGGGCGGAAATTGATTGCAAAGAGATATGAATTGTGTAATCAAGAAATGGTCTTGCTCTAAGCCTGTGTAGATGATACGGGCATGCACTATGTTTAGTTCTTTAATGGTCTTGCAGGCTTTTAACAAGGATGGTATTGGTAATTGGAATGGTGATGATCGTCCCAGTGCAGAGAAGAAGCTCATCGGCGACTGTAATAGAGAGCATTTGGAGCTGTTTCCGTCCGAGATTGGTGGGTGAGAAATTGTGACAAAAGAAGAGTTAAAAGGACCAGTTCCAATAGCCTATTTGTAGTGTGGGAAGAAATAGTACATCTTAGCGTGTATCCTTTGATCTACTTTTACTTTGATTTCTAGTTACGTGAAATTTATTACAGCCCATTATTGTCATTCGATTAAGAATATTATTAATTTTAACTCGATAAAATATGTATTTTTCGTTGGTTCGACACTTAATTCACAATTTTATTATTTGATCACGATCTCTCGTACTTGCGAGTTTTCAAATGTCACTATTTTGAAAGGGTATATATGGAAATGAATTTTTAGATGATAATTTATTAGGGCATGTTTGGGCACATTAAAATCTGATTTTAATCTAAGTCAAACTCAAACAATCAATATCAACCACATCTTTCATGTGTCTCACATCTTTTCAACCACACATTTCAAAAACTTCTATTACAATCCACTTTAAGAGCTCGTTTGGTGCACATTAAAATGAGAGAATGCATTTTTTTGAAGTGATGTGATGGGGAATATGTGGTTGAAAAAGAAGGAAAAATTATTGATGTGATGGAAAATATTATTTTATTGAATAATGTGTGGTTAAAAATGAGTAGTTGAAGTGGTGTGATAGAGGATATGTGGTTGAAAATGAAGAAAAATTTATTGATGTGATGGAAAATATTATTTTATTGAAGAATGTGTGGTTGAAAATGAGTAGAAGAATGAGAATAAAAAAAATAATGTGGCTCAAACGGAGGCTAAATCTGATTTTAATCTACACCAAACACCTTCTTAAATTGTTCTCAAACATAGGCTCAATCCATCACTCCATCTTTATCCGTTTTAAAAGTTAACGAACATGAAACTTGAAACGATTTATGAAATAACATTTTTACGACCTCATGACCTCTTCTCGTCTGGAACTAACCGAACTGCAAAGGAGTAGTATTCCACCAGCCTATAACTTTCAAGTCCCTTTGATACATTATTAGTCAAGCGTTCATCTAATTCGTTAAACTTTTGAAACAGTGAGCAACACAATGATCAATGAAATAAATGTAATGACAACTCAAATATTTAATGACAACCGAGAAATATTTCGGAAAGTTCAGTGTAATTTAAAAAAAAACAGTTTGAAGGGTCGCCATTCATCCAACTCCACAGAAAATAAACAAAATAAAATCAGTAGGCTACTCTTTCGCATATTTGCTAGTTAGATGTCAATCACGTGATTTTCAACGGATTTATCAGCATGGAACCAAAAGAAAAAAGGAAATTGGATCCATTATTACTACACGCTGTAAAGAATAAATGCTCAGTTACTTGTGCAATGTCTAAAATAGTGACAAAAGAATTTCAATCAAATTTGCTGCACCCCAAAAGAGTATCTGTTAGAGCTGTAATGCCTTCAAAAGTAGTGGCTCGAGTCATATATTTGCATTACTCGGCCTCGTGTCCCCCTCCTATGTATGTGTCAAGTCAGAAAAATTTCAGTGGAAAGTATATCGATGCTGTTACAAAGAATCAAGCCACAGGTTTCTTCCAAGAGAAGCACAGAAAGGCCAACTGGTTCGACTGCAGTATTAGAAGTCGAGAGGTTCATCAAGAAATTCAAAATCCTCCGGACAAGCTCTTTAGATTCCTATCCTCCAAGGGTTTTCTGTTTATAACCGTACTTCTGCCTTTCAAATAGTTTCTCTTTTGTTTTCCTCTTCTTGTCCATCTTTAGCCTGTATCTTTCTTCCCTCTCCCTCTCGTATATTCCCTGCCAGTAAACTTCCCCTGTCAATGGCCATAACCAAGTTTCATATGGATGGTCATTATCATCTGCAGCCTCTGCAAGGTCTTCATCCATACTTTTCAATAACGTATTATTGAAGTACTTCGCCCACATAAATCCTTTTCGCTGTTCAATAGGGTGTTGCTCTTCCAACAAACCTGACTGAGGATCAATATAAACCATCTTCCGTGCACTATGATAAGCCCAAACGTTGACTAGGAGTTCCAGAAGCCGACAGTAACAATGCTGCTTCTGGTTGACAATAAACAATCAAACATGAGAATCTTCTTTTCATTAGAAGAAAATTGTGATAGCTTGAGAAAATTGCACCATTAACAAGCTGGCCCCCACCCCAATCTTTAAAATGAGTAAGTTGATCCTCAACCTTTCATTATAGTCGCAGAATAAGTCTCCAATGACGGAAACTATCCAAGTCTCTGTTAAATTGTGATTCTATGAAACTAGGTTTTGTTTCATAATATAACTTAATACACAGAAATTTGAAACTAGTCATGTTTCCAAGAGGGCCATGTGACCGTTTGACTATGATTTGGATGGTTTCTTAGTTGGGGACTGATTGTGCAACTATAATCAAGTGTCAAGGACCAACTTACTCCTTGAGCAATAGGTTGGGGACCAATAGTGCATCATTGCCCAACTCTTTTTGGTGCAAGAGTTTACCTCGATTGCTGTAAACCCCAGCAAACAATCAGATGTTGTGCTTGAATTCACGTGCAAACAATTGAGAGAATCAACAAACATCCTGATATCGAAATTTGCCAAAAGCTCATAATTAGTTTGATCACCTTGAATGTAAAATGTTGTGTTAGGCTATTAATTACGTCGTTATAAGTAATGAATAAAAAATGCTCTCCGCTACCTTGAAAACATAACAAACTCCAGAAAGGAAGGAGTTGGCATCACCCAGCTGTGCAGAGCTGACCAATGTCCGCCATCTTCAGGCATGTGTGGAAGAGCTTCTATATTTGACGGCAAAGCATACATTAAGCGGAATGCATCTTCGAAGGCAGTTCTACACAAATTTGAAACCAAGATAAGGAAAAATAGAGTCGAATCATATACAATCACGAATTAGTAATTTCTAACCCTAGAAGATAAAGAGTAGTAAATATGTTATCTAAAGAATCAAGGAATGCTCAGAAAACTGCTAATAAAAACCCAAACTTCCAAGGATTTTGAAATCAGTGTATTTGTAATATTAGATTTTGATTAATTTAACCAACCAGAACTCTCCAACAGGGAAGCAATAGAAATATATCACTTGATGGTCAGTTTATCTTTCCTCGTAGACAATAAATTGGACTTTTATACTTTAACAGACTACTTGCAGCTGGTGTCCATAGACATAACATTACTTAAAAAGAAAATCTTAATGATCACTAGATTGATTACAAGAACAACGTAGATTTCTCTCACACTTACCGGCACTTCCCGCCATTCATAATATCACACATGGACCAAAAAGTAAGCAGATCATTGCTTTCGACATGGCCGCCATCCATGTCCGTGCGAGCCCAAAAGTATACTACATCCCCTACAGGTTTTTCTTGTATTGCTTGTTCTAAAACCTGTTCTGCTTTTTTGGATAAAGATACCTGAAATTTGTAAGATTCAGCAGTTGCAGCTAATTTGCAAACGGCAACATCATTCTTAGAATGTGACAAAATGAAGCACGTACCTTCCTCCCAGCAGCACGCCATGACTGAAATCCTATCCAGGGACGCTTGTGAATGTTATCAACCCCATTAGCAAGTGCAAACATTCCTCCAGTCTCACAGAGGATATCACGATAATATGTATCATTCAGGATAGGCAGCCGACCAACTGCATCCACATCATCTGACCTTGTTCTCCGAGATCTAGTCAACTGAAAAAATAGACAACAACAAATAAAGGAAGAAGACTTAATGACAAGAAAACAAAAAATGAAAAAGAGAAGATAATTAAAAAAGTAAATTCGACTCTGCATAGTTGACTAGCAGTAAGTTACAATACCAAATAAGGGATTATTCATTCCATGAAGCATATATGATTTGAAAATAGAAGAAAAGGTTGCAATATAAGAAACTCATGACACATAATGATCTGGCTCAGGGTAACTTACAAGACTTAACCCACGGTATAAAGAACCATGGTGTAGAAATGGCCAACCCCCAGCTCCATTGTAAATCTCATAAATACATACTGGCTGCCCTGTTCTTTCTAGCTCACCTTCATCCCTCTCATTCATTTCAAATTTAAGCTTTTCAGCTTTACGAGCAGTACGATATATCTCATCCCACACACCAATGTCTTTCTCCATTCTTTCCTCAATCTACAAGAGATGATGCAGGATTTAGAATCTGAAAGAATGGGAGTGTAGAGTAAAAAACAGGGGATCCAAAACATTGCATACATGTCAGAATATGGCCATACCTCCTGCGTTTCTAGCCTCTCCACTTCCTCAGAGCTTTCTATTTCCCTCAAAATATCCCAATCTAAAAAAGTTGGGATATCCTCTTCCAAATTTTCAATGTCATTCCCAGAGATGTTCTTTATTGGAACCAGGTTGCTCATTTCTTCCTCAAGGTCATCGACAATACTGGAAATTACCCCAGAAGATAGATATTCAGTATTACTAGATTTCTGCTCTATTTCATTCTTAAAAAGACTCCATTCCCATGAAGCCGGCTTAAGCTCTGAAATATGAACTGGCAGAAGAACATCAGATGGAAAATTAAAGGCATTCTCCAGTAGCCTTGCATAACCAGTAATGCACTCTGCTGCCAACATGTTCTTGACAAGTGACTTTCCAGATAAAGCAATAGACCGTGCATCATCAGATAGTTTTCCCTTGTATATCAGAGTAGAGAAGGCATTCAACAATGCCCTGGCATCATGTTTTTGAAAAATTATCCCATGAACACCATCAACAACCTAAAGATTCAGAAAAGTATTTAGAGAAGTAAAGAAATAGAGCATGAAGCTTCATACTTGAGCTAAAAAGACCAATGGCAAGGGAAAGATGAATAAGCTTACATATTTCTTTATTACAGGATAATCAGGTGCAACAACAGGAACCCCAAAAGACATGGCTCTTATCAGCAATGGAGGAAACCCTTGCTCATCTTGGGAGGAGCCATGGAGGATGATGTCAGCCATCAGAATCAGACCATTGACATCATTATCAATGCCGTAATGTCTCAGAGACCCATGAGGAAGTCCCAAACGAGTAGCAATATCCTATAGACTTGAAATCAGCAGTCAATACACTATCAAGGTACGACTAACAGAGCTGCTGGATTAAATTTTGAATTTACCAAGTAAAAAAATAGGCGTCATGATTTAAAAGCATTCATAATTTATCTCAACTATCTAATTTGTAAACGAAAAGGGTTAATTAGGAAACAGAGGAAAGAAAATTCAACATTTCAAATGAGGAAACCAGAAGTGTCCATGGCCATCAGCCTGAAATACTGCCCCTTAAAAGACAAGGATAATCCTCTAAGCAAAACAGTTCCCAATTCTCATGGAAAGATGCAGGTAGTACTTTCATATTTTTCCTAATCCATAAAACAATGCATTAGAAAATAAATAACCAGAAAAGTATTCAGGAATTGTATACCTGTAAAGCGTCATTATAGCCACTGCTGGAATTTCCACAAAGGAAGACAAATTTAAATGTCTCTCCAACATCTTTTAACCCCGCATATTTGATGAGCAAAGGTTCTATATCATGCATTGACACTGCATAATCCAAAACTAACTCATTGTAGAAGAAAGAACTTCCAATAACCAGAACTAGCATGTCATCTTTATCAAAACCATTTTCCTCCCGCAGCTGAAATTTAAAGTGGGACGCGCTGTAGCTTTCTGCAGCATAAACATCTATTGGCGATCCAGGAATCACATAGAAGTTTCCAGTGTCAAGTGCGCTATATAGCATCTGATGCAGCAAGGGAATAATAAATATGAATTAAGAGTTTTCAAGACAACACCAGCAACAACGCATATCAAATTTATAACAGAACATAAAGGACAAGCAGAGCTATAAATCATACAAGATGACAGATGAGGAATTACCGCCAAAGAAAAATCTGGAAACACAACAACATCAGCCCTATGAAAAGCATTTGTCCAATTAGAAACAAGAAAGTCCCAGCCCCTGCTTTTATACAATGGAAGTCGATTTGCAAGTGTATCTTCTTGAATGATCCATATGAGCGGCACAGAGCAAAATGGCTCCTGCATAAGGCTGCATAGATATAAAAACTCAAAAATCATAGCATCACAAACTATGAGCTATGAGAGAAGGACAGAGATCTCTAAACAAACACTATATCGACACATATTTCAATTGTATCCATTCATCTGATGTCAATACTTTTGTTTGCCCAATATTTTATACCAATGACAAGAATTATATCGTTCAATTTTCAGAACACAAAGCAAGACCTTTTAAACCAGTTGCACAAATGCAAAAACCTTGCTGTTCAGATTTTTCTCAAATATTATCAAACTGAAATTGTTCCCTAGGAAAACGCAAGCCATGAAGAATTCAAATAGAAGGAACACTTCATGGTGGAAAAAGGAAAGAAAACATAAGCATGAATGTAAATGTCAATTGAGGCAGAAAGAGCTGAGATGGTGGAAAATTAGTTGAGGTATATATCATTTGCGTTCTGTGTGGAGAAAGTGAGCAGCCTTTCTAACATATATAGCCCAAGATTATGTTCATACGATAAACATGGTTTACTATACAAGTAATCATAATTTATCTTAACAAAGACTTGATATCCTGCCAATGTCTAAATTCCTTGAGGATAAGCCTGACAGACTTGGACTGTAGCAAGTTTACAACTGATCGCACATTTTCTTTTTATATTTGTCTTTTGGCAGTGACATCTTTGTTCATTGTAAATATTTAGAAATGCACGCATCTCAGAGGAAGGGGTACCTTTCATCTTTGAATGAAGTAATTAGACAGGAGGAAAAATAATAAGAAATAAAAACCGAGTTCGTTAAAAAACTTGATTGTTAATAGACAAGTAAAAAATATCTAGTCTATGAAGATGTTCAAAGACCAAGTATTAGCTTTGGGTTTTTTGCCTAAAACAATATGTATTGTTTGACAACCATTAAAACAAAACTCTTTTTTCTCAAAATTCAACCACACGTTCTTACAATAAAATATTTTGCACGTAAACCCAAATTTTTTTCCTACTTTTAAACACATTCTTCAAAAATATCACGATTCAAAAACTCATTTTCCCCCAAAAATACTCTTTCTTCAACACTTCAAAAGATGAAAGATAACCAAGGAAGCTCAACACATAAAAAACGTTCCTTGACAAGTGTCATCAATATGCTTGGGCAGTTTACGGGCCTGCTTGGGAGTTTTTTTCACCGATTCTGACTGGTTTCAGAGGCACCGTTCATGAGAGGTTGGAAAAATTAATGCTTGCTAAATTTTTTGGGCAATGATTTTGGCTAATTTAAAAATCACCAAAAACTGGTGTGTAATTTTGATCGATTATCTCATCCCACCAAATTGGTGAATTTTGTTCGCTTCTTATATTATATTCTAATTTTACCCTATATGAAATTATTAATTCCAAGTAACATATTTTGTTCGAATCTAACTTCTTAAAAAAAATTCATTAACTAAAAAAAATATTTATAAGCAAAACAATTACTTTATAATTAAAAAAAAAATTACTTGTACGATAAAAATTTACTTATGAAATATAAAAAAATTACTTATAAGTAAAAAATACTTTTTAATTCTTTTAAAAACTTTCAGGACCTTTGGTAAAAAAACTTCCAAGTACAGATTTCCGCTCATAAATGCTCAAAATCGGGTATTTCAAAAACGCCCATAATCGGTGCCCCAAAACTTTCAAGCAGGCCCTAAAGAATTTCTTAGAAACTTATCAGAATCTGAAACTGATTTCTCGTGTTGAGCAAGAGACTACCTTGAGATGGCATCCTTTACTTCTAGAGAGTCTGCAATAATACCTTCAAAACTGCAAGCATAAAAAGGCATCATTCGTCTATGCCAACTAAAGAAGACTAATTTACATCATACAGCCAAATATTAACTGAACAATATCTTTCCAGGGTAACGACAAGACATAAAAGCAGACATACATTGACCAATCAATATAACCATATCTTTCAGGGCTTAAAATTGAGACTTGGCCTCCAATTTCCTCCCATATTGGCCTTGCATTGCCATCCTCTATTGCATATATCTGTTAAAGAAGCAATGAACAGATTAAAAGCTATTGAACATCTGCATTTACCAGACATACATGGTACACATGATGTCACCTTTTCACAAGCATTTATAGTTCAAGGGGGGAAAAAAGAAATGGGGGGGGGGGGGGGGNTTCGTGACAGTAACAAAAAAGCTATGCAAGCATGTGCATCAAAATCCTGCTTGAAACATGCTAACTTTGAGCGATATTAAAAGCGTGTTATACTTTTACAGCATCAATGGACACAATTTACTCTTAGATAATGATAGTAAGATAATCCAGGATAAACAAGTTGTTTATCATGACTGTTCTAAAACCACCTCTGTAGAAAGACTTGAAAAACAATTTCCACCAGCATCGAAGCAAAGACCGAATCCTCTTAGTTTTAAGCAAATGAGCTATGTTATATATGTGTGATTAGTACTAAAAAATTGATAGCCTTTTTTTCAACAAGTATATCTGCCTTATTAACATACTCGCAGAAAATCTTATCTAATAATGTAGAATAATTAGAACCAACAAACAAGTGTTCCAATGTCAATTCTCAAAGTATAAGCTGGCTCTGACATTTCGATGCATAATGCATCTATTTATTAATAGTTTAACATAGTACATGATATGTAGATTTTCAAGATACTACACTATCATTGTATTTATATGCTACAACAATGCATATCATTATCGAACAAACCAAAATCAATAATATATACATTTAGGTCCTAAGAGCATTTCCAGTTTTCCATTCTTATGTTTTGAATATGGGATATTCTCTCAACTTAAAAAGATAATGAAAGCAATAACCAAGATAACTACTTCTGTGTTTAGAACAGCAGCAAGAGAACTAAAATGTTACACAGCATTGACCCTGCCACGTCAATTGTCAGTAAGGCAATACAATGTCAAATGCTGTAGGATTCGGCTGAAGCTTTTATAATGCCTGATCCCATTGATACACCAAATGAAGGAACATTTTCACATTGCAATAGAGAGAAAATCTAATGCTAGTCAAAACAATGTTAACCACCTTATTTAAAAGCTTAGATTGTAAGAGAGTGGCGCCGTGTGTTTATTTAAATTTTGTTTTCAATACATTCCTTTACCTACATATTGGAGTCATCTTTAAATCAAAAGACTAAAACAAGTACAATTTTCATAATGAATGGCACAAGACTTGTCAGGTCTTTTGCCTATATCTAATACCATTAATCATCTCATCTAAGATCTAAGAACTTCAAATATATAGAGGGACTACATGTATTCATATAAATCTTGACATCCTGTTTTGAAGGGAAAAAAATGACAAAGAGCAGCTCAACAATAAGAAAATTTTTCCATTTGAATGTCCAGCAAAAGTTTATCAATCTTGATTAACAAGAAACAATTGGGGGGTCACGGAGTAGTTTAAATTTCAACATCTTAAAAACTACTGGATGCATTTAGGACACTAATGCCAATATAATGATAAAATCTCATGAAATGGCAGGAAATACCAGAAAAATGAAATGTTGCCCACAAACTTCAAGAACAAGAGAAGTGAATAAAAGAAACACCATCTCAGAAAAGAACTTATCTAACTTCAAATTACAAGAATAAAGCAAAAATTGCTTCTCACATGAATTTACAAGATAAATAAAGCGTGATAGTTTCAAATACTGAAAAGTATCAAAGTTGCACAATCAACTCATATAGAAACTTGAATGTGCTTGGTATTCTGATTCTAGCAAAGCAATGCATTCTTTAAATTGATTGAGCCAACCATTAGCACAACACATTCACTAAACTTACCTTAAGCAGATAACCAAGGCCCTTCAAATTCTTCATCAATGTATACAGCATCAATGTTGATGGATCTTTCTTCATGTTTCCTAAGATCTTGCATTCACCAAAACAAAGAATATTAATGAATTCTGTACTTCTGTGAACCATACAAATGCACATCTATTTGATTGAAAGAGATTTTATTGGAGAATGATAAGGAAAGACAGCTATTTTGTACTTGAACACAGAACAGTTATGCCAATGAGTTGTAATCAACAGGTGCATGTAGGTTGATGTAATTTAAACATGTCTGCAAGAGATGCTACACGAACACCGCTACATATTTAAGAATTAGAGGCAACTCGGTGTACATGTCCTAACAGAAAATATTAATAGCATGACCTTTGCAGATAAAATTAGATTTTCAACATATGGAGGTAGCATTAGTGGAAGGGAGAAAAGAACGCAACTCGCACTTATATTCATCATTTCCATTGTACTTCTAGAAGCCATAAGTGCTACAGAGAGGGACTGCAGAGACAAACAGTAATCTTTTACCCCTAGAAAAAAAAATATATATATGTATATATATTTAGAGAGATTGAAGGGGTGGGGGGTCAAGTTATTTGTTGTTTCTTAACGCCTCTATCCATGGGTGGATGCATGGGATGGCTTGGGGGGTCACGTGACCCCCCAACTTTGCTCTCTTCTTTTTTTTTAACCATTAAATTTTCTATATTTTTATTTCAATTTTTGAAGTCATTAGGAATGTGAAATGAAATCAAAATATTGCATTCTTAATACCATTTTGAAGTGCTCACGGTCTTGTTTTCTACATCGTTAATGGCGTAACGATAAATCATAGCAAATGTTACGACTTGTCAAAGTAAGCTGTTTAAAATTAGTATTTCGAAAATTTCGATAACATGCTAACTTTAAAAATTCTCCAACGATCGTACGCTAATCGATCTACAAATTGCTTATACCAACTCAAAACTTATTTCGAGAACTACATTATAGGCATATCGAGTAGTCCAAACAGATATCGAAAATGGTTAAAGATGCGTCAAACGCGAGTCTTAAAGAAAGGCGTCTAACTCGCATTTTCTTTAAAAAAAAATCAATTATTTTATTAACATTTATTATTTTTGCAATACAAATTTCTCAATGTAGTTTTCATCATTTTATTAGGAAATTTTATATAGAATATGACATCAAAATTTTTCGAAATTTTACATCCTAAAAAATCACATCCCATGTAAATTTTCGGATACAAAATTATATGAGATATGATTTTTTTGGACGTACATTTTTGTTTGTAAAATTTCTCCCAACTTTTTTGCAAGTTCGATTGTGCCCCTAACTTTATACTTCTGCGTCTGCCCCTGCCTCTATCTATAGAACAATAAATCTTATGATGCATCGACACAGACACGTGTATCCGTCACATATTTTGTTGTTTCTTAACACTTCTGACTACAAACTAATAAATTATAGATCATTAAACTTGATGAATGAACACAGTATAAAATGTGAACCAATACCCAACTGAAAAAGAGTCCAAAATAAATTCAAAGAACGCCGATGATAGATTGATATAAATGATTTTCTCCCCATTCAATAGAAACTTTATTGTTCCATTCCTGATTGCACAAACATGCACAGAATACCATGCCTCTCTTATTCCCGTCGAACTCCAACCCATACAACCAACAGCAATTACAAACATAAATTTAGCATTATGTACTCAATCTGGATATTAAAAGGCACACTAACTGAACAAAGAACAGCTGGATGAGGTATGAGATACTAACTTGCAGTGGAGAAGCCACTTAAAGGACCAGTGGGTGCTACTGCCCCCACTGAACTTTGGAAAAACTACCGAGCAATTTTTTGGCGATTACCTTTAAATTGAATTTGATTTCGAGTGGTTATTCAGAAATCTTAGAGTCAATAAATTTGACAACTAGAAAATTGAAGATCTCTGGGATTTCTCCACATCCAGATACCAAACAGGTCCTGAACCTGTTGTTATGGATATTATGTCTTGATCGTAGTTGATTCTAAAATTTGGTCTAATGCTCAGCAACATCGGTGAACAAGCATAATTAAAAAAACTCAAAAATGGTCCTCAAATGGCTAAATCCTCATTAGTTTCATCACAAGAACGCTTCTCCAAAAACACTCTTTATTCAATAAGGTTCAACTCTGCGAACTACTGACCCATATAAAGAGGCTGAAACGGAATTTAAGAGGAAATCAGAGGATTTTTCAGGACTGTTTACATGTTGATCTCTTGTAGGATGTTCATGATTTCTTTTAAAATTCTCAATCCTGTAGTCTCAGGTTATGCAGTGTTCATGTTCAGAACTATAAGTGGAATGGATAGCAGATTGTGGTTGGAATAGAAGCTGGTGCAGAAAAATCAAGAAAAAGTTGAATTCTTATTAATGATCTACAGTTCTACACCCTTGATTTTTGAGTTCATTTAATAAGTTTAAATGTATACAGTATACTTGAACAGAATCTTTAAAATTCTATATTAAAATATATGAATTTCCGAGCAAAATTATTTTATACACTTAAAAATGAGTTTGAGAAAAAATGAATTTTAAAGAATCTCTTGCCAACCAGACTGGGCTAAGCTTAAAAAACAATAAAATCTAACTTTAGTTTACCTCTACATAGATATAAGCATAGAAATAAATATAGTCCATCACTTACAAGTCCAATCCTCGGATGCCGAATGCCAATCCTCAGCTGGTTGCGGAGCCAATGGAGCCGGCTTCCATTAAGATGGAACCTCGGCCGTGGCACGAACTCCAGCGAGCTACCCAATTTCAGGTCCTCCTTAACCGACCACCGCCAACGCATTGTCTCGCTAGTCACTCCCTGTCGCAACACCGACATCATCGAGCTCTGTAAAACCATCGTCGCTATCGCGAATAAAAAAATGACTAAAATAATACATAACAACCGCGATTTCCTTTCAAAGAAGAATAATTCGAGCTTTCGAGCAAGGGGTTTGTGGTGGTGAGATCGGGAAGTCTTGAGTGAATACGGCAACGTTTTGGATGTCGAGCGTGAAATGGAGGCGATGTTGTTGTTGTTAGATTCATTGTGATTATAATTAACCGGATTCCGTTTAAAGGGAAATCGGTCGCGGATCGAATGGACAGCGGCAGAAAAGGCGGAGGTGGTGTCATCGTCGTCGGAGTCCGTGGTGGTTACTGAGTTGCGGCCCATTTGGGAATCGGAGAGCGAGTTAACTCGATCGAATTGAAAAATAGGGAATATGTATCAGTTTATGGAATCAGATATTCAATCGGAGTTCATTGTGTGAGTTTCAGTGTGCGTGATTTAATCGTTTTTCCTAAGCGTTGGGTAGTGTGAGAGTGATGGATGAGACTTTTTAGTGTGAGAAAAATGTGAATAACGCGCTTTTATCACAGAGGAGGATGAGTGACCAAGTCCTTATCTAAGATTGGATTTGTCTCGTTTTCCCTCACATATTGAAAATGTACAATTAAATGATCCTATGTTTGGAAAACATTTTAGTACTTTGAGCTGTAGATTATGCACTTTTGACAATCATCAATAGTGCCCCTGGTTAGAAATAGCAATGAGACGAGTTTAGGATAGAGCGCCCCACCACTCTCCCATCTCTCTGCGCCCCGCCTTAGAAGGGGCGGGGTGCGAGTCTGCCCTTTTTATTATTATTATTACTTTCAGTTAACTAATTATTTATTTATTTTTGTAATTTGTAATTATTATTTTTTATTCATTATGGGGCGGGGCACCTCCATCCCGTCTCGCCCCTTGACCCGAGACGAGGCGACGATCCCGACCCTATCCTGCCAACCTGTCGGAACGGGTTTTTTTGTCATCTCTACCTTTGGTTGAGCCCGTTGTTCGACAAAGAATGCATTTTTTAACCGTAAATTGATAGAAGATGCGTACATAAAAAATTTAAAAAATTTATTTGCGTCTAATATATGTGAAAAGTTGTGGATTGCATGAAATGTATGGTTAAAAGTAATTTTTGACTTTTAATAATTCGTATCGAATATGGACTCAAGCTAAATTTTAATTTCAATCGCACGTTCAAAAATGTAATCTCGTGATTTTATTATTCTTCTTAAAATTTACTAATGATATTTCCTGAATAGAGGCTAAGTGAGGTTATTTATAACTTAGGAGAGAACAACACGTCCTAATATTTTGATAACATTTTGGTTCGAAGGCACGCTTGATCAACATCGAACAAGTTCAACACGGACTAGGTCAAACCTCGCACTTTCTATATAAGCCAACGTGTTCTAACTTAACCCCTTGTTTGACAATCATTGGAAAGAGTCTTTTTCGGGGGAAATGAGTTTCGAGGTAATGATTTTTTGAAGAATAAGCAATTAAAAAGTAAGAAAAAATTACGGATTAATATCAAAATATTTTATTGTGAAAATATATATTTGAAAATGAATATGAGAAAAAAAATAGTTTTGTTCCAATGGTTGTCAAACATGGGCTTAATACAAAATGCAAAGCTCGTTGGACACGATAAATGTAATTTTTACACGCCTTGACATCTAACTAAGATATATTGTTAATAGTTCGATTGTTTTTTAAGTCGACATTAGTCTTTGTTCACTTTTATGATTATAGGACGAAATCCTCGAACCAGAGTTACATTGATAAAAATCGTCAAGAAATTGAGAACGAATTTGAATGCCCTGATCCATAAGGAGAAGACGTAGAAACGGCGTGAAAAATACATTTTGAGACATAATTCAAAGTTCAACAATAAGTTCTATAACTTTCGATTGAAGTTGTTTCTTGGGAGAGTGAAAACTCTGCTCTCATTGGTTGGGACGCTTCACAATTGTTCAAATATTTTCACAAGCATAGCTTTATCACAAGCTAAAGGGGACTCGAAAGTAAATGGACAAAAGATCATACTTTGAAGGTGATTTTTTCGAAAGAAAAATAGTCTGTTTTTCTTATCAATTCAGAGTGATCAAGTTGCAAAGTCAAGTTAATGACTTTAAACAAGCGCCTAATGACAGACGACTCATTCTCTATTATTTTACTTGCTTTAATTTCACATTTTCCATTTACATTTATAGTTTTTAGAATTGAATTAGAGCAGAGTTAGTTATAGGGCACTTTCAAACTGTATCAAATTAGGATAAAAATTATCATCATCCATTTCTGTTGAGCCAAGGGTCAAGTTAATGTTATGTAAAAGATACGTGTGTGTTAAATGGTTTCAACCATTGACTTAAATTGTTGCTAAGAGTTGACACCTCATTTGCATTGTGGATAGTCTTGCTTCTTATCAAGCTCGTGTTTGGTGTCCATTATCTGGGAAAAAAAAAAGGAATTTTGAATAGTATTTTTAAGAGAATGTTAGAGGTGTCAATGGGCCGAGCCAGTTTAAAGCCACGAGCTCGGCTCGACTCATGGCTCGTGGAGAAACGAGCCCACGAGCCGAGCAGGCTCGTGGCTCGTTTTTTCGTGGGCGAGCTCAGCTCGACCCACGAGATCGCCCACCACGAGCCACGAGCCAAGCCGGCTCGGCTCGTGAGCCACGAGCCGAGCCGAGCTCGGCTCGTCTACGGACGGGTGAGCTCGGCTCGGGCTCGTGCTCGTCTTTTGACGAGCCCGAGCGGCCCGTGGATCGCTACAGTACGAGCCGAACGGGCGAGCCAACGAGCTACTAGCTCGATTGCCACCTCTAGAGAATGTTTAGCTAAGAAGTATGGAATTTTTTTAATTTACGTGCATAATATTTTATTGTGTGGATGTGTGGTTGAAAATGATCTTATAACAAACAGTATTTTAAAACAATAAGCACCAAACATTGGCTAATTACTGAGGAGGACGGGCCCTAATAGAAATGTGTTGCGTTTTTTTATATCGCAAGTGTACGATATCGTAACAAGTAATGTAGTGGACCTTTGAGTCGGATTATCGTTCACACGAAGAATATACTTTAGATCTTAATCTATTTTTTAACTCATATTTGACAAAAGCAAGTAAATATTTATAATGATTGTGATTATTTTGACTAACTACTTTTAACAAATTGAAAATATAAAATGATTGCAAACAACAGATAATTGGAGAAATAGATATGTTATGAATATTATGGCAAAACAATTTCATTTATTGATCACATTTATTCTTAATTCAAGATTCATAACTTAATGTTTGGAGATTCAAATACGTGATGAATATTAGGGTATAATAATTTCATCTATTGACCACCTTAATTCTTAATTCAAGATTCATAACCTAATGTAATGGTCGATCGAATTCTTCTATTGTATTCAATTTATCCCTCTCGAGATCTCATTGAACCTATTTAACTAATTCAATTACATATCTTTATGTGAATCAATTTTAGTTAAACGAAACACTAATTCTAAAAATTTATATTATGACCGTAATAATTATTATATGTATCTCTACACATTATACTAATTTATCGAAATTTTATTATATCGTCTAAATCTCAAACTCACATCTCAATTCGTAAAAGATTCATATAATCATCAAATTATTGATCAGGTAATTTAATGCATTAAACTCATAATAAAATCAACACATAAATCTTGAATGGAAATAAAGGATCACAAGTCCACTAAATTGTTTTTCCTAATATGAAAATTAGTCATTCATTCTGGAAAAATAAAAAAATGAAAAAGTGGAAAGATATGGTCAAAAAGTGACGTAACGTGAAAATTTATGATGTTTGTAGTTCCTTTTCTCTTTCTCTTTCCTCTTTGTTCTTTCTTTCTGTGCGTTTTTTTTTTCTCCTGTTGGCCGTAATTTTTGACTTCAAGAACGTGTCCAATTTTTTTTTTTATCTCACCTCTCTGTCACTCCTCTCTATGTGTGTATATATACGATATAGGACGTGTCAATAGATATTAAAATTGAATTAAAATTAAAAAATTAATCGTTATTATTGATTTTTATTAGACGAGTGAGATCCAACAACGACTATATTTTCAATTTTAATTGAATTTTAACCACGACCGAACACGCTCATAATCAGCAGAAACCGTAGCCTCCCTTTCTTTCCAACGCCGCCCTTTTTTTTTTTTTTTCTTTTTTCCTTCTTATTCCTTTCGTTCCCCCCTCCCTTATGTCTGCCATAATAATGCTGTAATATCTCTCCAAGGTTTCATATTTGAATTTTGCCATTTTTTGTTACTTTTGTATTATTTTCTTCAATTTTTCATTAAACATAAAGTTTTATCTACAAAACACAATATAACATAAACTATGTAGAATTTAATCCAAAAAATAATAAAATATCATGATTTAGGGCCACGAATAAGTGTAGAAACTATACTTATTAAAATGGATTAAAGCGTGGATGAATTATGAGTATTGGGATTTTTCATGTCACCAATTCACCCTTTCTATTTAATTTTTAAAGTTGCCTACGTTCGATGAAATGCCTCGATAGAGAAAATTGATCCAACCAAATCGGGTTTGCTACAAGTTTTAGCCTTTTAGGTGATTAAAAAGTGTAATCAAGATCCACATTAGCCAAAAGCGCCTCGAATTACTATCTTTCTTTGATTTCTACAATTTGTTGATGCATTTCTCTAACTTTTTGTAATGGATTTATATTTTTCATTATAAGCTAGATTTTATCTTGTTGGGATAAATGATGTAATTTGATTCTAATTTGATTAGCTTTGATAGTTGCAATTTAATTCAAATCTCGTCCATTGAATTGTGTGATCTTCGAGGGACTATAATTTGATTTAGACCCCAATAATAAACACCTTAAATTTAACTAGCAGAAATAAATATGTCTCTGAATGCAAATGACCCATTTGATATTTCTTGCTAATTCAATGCAATTGGTGGATTTTTTTTTTTACTTACATAAAAATATAGTAGAAACTTAACCAAACATCTCTATTATATAAAATTTATTAATAAAGATCAAGTATCAACAAAATCCTATATGACACGTGTCGCTTTATCTATAATATAATAAATATCACATCAAGTGAGAATCATTTTTTTTGGGACAATTATAACCCTTCTACAATTTAATTATTTCAATAATATTTTACTTTTCGTTTTTCAATATGTATGTAGTTTACAAATTGTAATGATACTATAATTAATTAACACTCGCCTTCATTTAATAAATATTAATTAAAATTTCATATTCACATTTATATTCCTGTCATTAATTATCAATTAATTCACATTCACATTCATTTAATTAATATTAATTAGAATTTCACATTAAAAAATGCAGCTCATTATTCAAGTACATATATGTTAATTATCATCAATTTTCACTTAATTGAAAATTAAATTATATTCATTTAATATAAATGATTTAGCATTCGTTGGTATGTATAAGTTCCTTGATATTAATTCTAAATTAATTAATATTCACGATTTATGTATCGTATTTGTCATTCATTTTCATTTATGCATTTAGTTGTAATTTTAATACTCACGTTCAATTATACATTTAACTATTGTATAATAATTAAGATTTATTTTAAAAGACTTGCATTTCTTTCATATGTAGATCAAAAGTGTAAATTGATGATCAAAAATTATATTTACAGCATCCAGGGACGGATCCAGGACCGAATTACAAGCCAGACTAATACGTAAAAAAAAAATTACACATGATTTTTTTTTTTCTAACTAAAAAAAAAAATTCAGTTGGGGGAGCCCAGGGCTACAGCCCCCCCTCCATCTGTCCCTAACAACACTTATAAAACATTTCAGTTTAACGTACAACGAATGTTCAATTCTAACTAGTCATCCCAAAAGGGCCACTTGTCCCACCATCCCAATGGGAAAAGATGAGTGGACTTAACAAAGTACTACGAAGCAGTCATGAGGAGAATGGCTACAAAGGGGGGGCTAAGGCGAAAACATTCTTCCTCTATTAGACACAAACTTCTGATAAATGTCACAACAAACTGACCACCCATCTAATACTAGCACGCTGCACGTGGGCTAGAGAGAGCCGCCCAAGAGAGGGATGTGCTTATTCTTGTTCATTGATTCTACAAATATTATACTCCTCGTAACTTTTCAGCCAATGTAAATAAAATTTATCGCAGCTAAAGCTCTATGATTTTGTCCGCTCACATCTAACTTATGGCCCTGTTTGTTTCGAATTAGAATCAGATTTTAATTTAGCCCTTGTTTGAGCCAAATTATTGTAAAATGAAAATGAAAAATATAATTGTTATTGGGACCCACACAAGAGATAGAAAATTTAAATTTAAATGTTGATATGATGGATAATAATGCGGGTCAAACAAGGCCTTAAATTAAAGTCAAATAATCAATATTAACCGCATCTTTCATGAGTCTCACAACTTTTCAACCACACATTTCAAAAACTTCTATCACAACCTCCTAAAAATCTAATTTTAATCTCCACCAAATGTCTGGTATATGTTTTGACCAACACATTGTAGCGCAAACGATAATTACACCCTTTTCGATTCAATGATCCAACGTTTTAAGAGCATTATTTATATATTAAAAAAAAAAAACTCTCTAAACACAAACTACTATCTATTATAGAGAGTTATTATAATAAACTCCAAGAGATTATTTATTTTAATTTTTTAAAATAAATAAAGAGTTTGATTATTCAAATTTGAAGAGTTAAACTCACTCTTTATTCTTAATTAACAATTATTTCATTTAATAAATTACACATTTTAATACCCTAAAATTTAAATTATTCAAATCGCATTTAAATAAGAGAAGAGGAAATGTTTATAGAAAAAAATAAATAATCTAAATAGTTAACATTGAATATACTATCTAAAGCTAAAGTTAAAGATACCCTCTGTTATACGTAAAATATTATGTATGAATAGAGAGTTTTTTGAAAATAATCTAAAAGGAAATAAGACGTGGTAATATGGCTTAGCTAAATACCTATTGGGCCAAGTCTAAGTACCCACTCAGCCCAAATCCAAGAATTTCATGGAGAGCACACAAACCCTAAATTTTCATTTATATATAAGAACACTAACCCTCATTTCCACAAAAATACATATGCAAAAGCTGTAAGCAAATCCCTTTGTATTTCAACCAGCCTCTCCCAATTGTCATAGATTCTATACAATTGAAAAAGTGTAGAGCACTTCTCTTCGTTAGAATCCATGACAACTTGGAAAGACAGGTTGAAACTACACTAAGGAGAGACGAGTTTCGTGAAATTGCTTCATTTCATCATCTTTCAGATCCAGATTCAGCTTGAAGGTGTCGATGGTAAACAATTGGCTACTGTGTTTGTTTAGCGTTTTTAGAATATTTCTTATTTCCCCTCATGGTTTTATATGTTCAGTATTGAAGTTTCATATGAATATTACATTTAGATGAAAAATCCACAAGTTTTTGGTTTCTAAAAGCAAATCCAGAATTTTTTTTATTGTGCGTAGCTATTTTCTGTTTTTAGTGTGTGTTAACTTTATTAGTTAATAATTACATCTTGTTTGATCAGGGCATCCCTCGCATCAAATTGGTGTAATCCCCTCCAATGGTAGGCATTGACGGATCCATCATGTTTGTTATGGACTGAAAATTATAATTTTAATCTTACTCAAACTTAACAATTAATTTTAATAACATATGAATGTAATTCATGACTGTTTAATTTTTATCAAAATTTATTAAAAATTTGATTTTAACCTCCACCAAACAGGGGCAAAATTACAATAAATTTGAATATCGATAATATGTTAATTTTAAAAATTCTTTGACGATCGTACGCTGTCGAATATACAAATTGCTTATGTCATCTCAAACCTTATTTCGAGAACTATATTATGGACATATTGAATAGTCCAAACATATATCGAAAATAGTTAAAAATACGTTAAACGTGTGTTTTAAATAAAAACATCTAATTCGTATTTTTTAAAAAAACTCAATTATTTTATTAGTGTTTATTATTTTTTGCGATACAAATTTTTTAATGTAATTTTTATTATTTTATGGAATATGGCATTAAAAATTTTTCAAAATTTTACATTCGAAAAATTCATATTTTATGTAAATTTTTGAATGCAAAATTAAATGAAGTATGATTTTTATCGTCGCAAATTTATGATTATAAAATTTTTCTCAACTTCTTTTCAAGTTCGATTGCGTCCTCTAATTTTAATGTTCTGCATCCGTTCCTGATGGTAGGTACAATGAATTGTGCTGGTATAATCGTTGAAGTTTTTCCAAAAGTTTAAAATTTCATAATTAGAAAAATTTACACGAGGACAACATAAATGAATAAAATTAGTCAATAAAACCGAAGAGTTACAAAATTTGATAAGAAGAAATTAACATCGGAACAATATAAATATCAAATAAAATAAGTAAAATATTGCATTAAGCTAACATTATAATTTAGCCTTTGTTTGAGTCCTTTTTTTTCATTAAAATACATTATTGAATAGCGATTCAATGACGTTTCAATTACACATTATTCAATAAAATATTATTATTATTTTCATTTTTTAAATGCACATTCTCCATCATAATATTATTGCAAAATATATATTTTGAAATAGGGGCTCAATTAGTATTTCGAAGGATTATTTTCGAATCCTCGAACTCTAAGGACAATTGGGTTGGTTAAATTATCAATTAACTCTGAATCAAGTACATTCTATCAAACTAATTTGTTCGGCCAGATCGAGGGTCCAGGGTCTCCGATTTTTCTGTACATATCGGGCAGGACCGAATTTCATAACTATGGGTGAAGGGATTTTACTTCCTCAATGATACGGCCCTTGAGGCTTAAAATAGGAAAATTAGAATTTAGCATAAATCAATTGAAGTTATTGAAGATAAGCTAATGACACAACCTGGTATCTTTTCCACCATTTTCTTGTAAAACTTCATATGCTTCAAGAATTCTCAATAAATCCAACCATCCTTCTGCTATTTCATCTCGACCATTCTGTTTTATAGTAGAGAATAGAGATAGCAGTGTTGAGAGTCTTCCTAATTGAAATACTGCATATGCCTAACGCTAAGCCCATTTCAGTCAAGGAATTGAAGAACGGAACCATAAATTTTCGAGCTGACTGCTTTTTAGACAAGGACTTGGTTCTATATTCGAATTAAGGTTGGACAAAACTCTCGAACCGAAATAAATCGAACGGTTCTTTATAAGTTAAATATCCGAACGGGGTATCTGAATTGAGAACCGATGAACTGAGGTCAGTTCACGATTTTAGACCAAGAACCGAATAAGAATCAAATCTAAATAATTTTTTAAATTTTTTATATCGAATTAATTAAATAAACAAGCCAAGTCCTGTCAGATTAGTTTTTTTGTTAACCCAACATTTGGACATTATCCTTCCCATTTCCATTCCATTTTCATTTGATAAGCAACATTACGCCCACTCCCGTATAAATACAATTCTTTATGTGCTGCTTGAAACAAATAAATTATAAATACAACTTGTTATTTATATGTTTTTTAAATTGTGTTACGTTAATTTGTAAAAGTTACAAATGAATGTATCATTAGTTGTGTTTATGCAGTGTTATTGTAAATGTTAAAAAATTTAATTATGGTACGGAACCGAGCAAAATCGAATCTGAACGGTTCCATAATTATATTTGTACCTGACGATTCCATTTATTAAATACTCGAAAATTTTGGATCGAATTGATCCGTGTCCAACCTTAATTCAAATGATAGATTAATGAGCACACTCTTGCTGCTAAAAAGCCAGGCTCTAGACTGACAATTGCTATCAAGAAGTGGAATCCCAATGGAATGCAAGCGTTCAAGGAATGTTTGGTAGCTTTTTTGGTGTTGTACTTGAGAGTACTGTGCTGAACTTTCCGATAAGCTATTTTAGTATGGACCTTCCTACACTTAAGGGGGGAAGGGGGGTGGTTGGTTCACAGAGAAGACACACTAGGGGGGGAGGGTGGGTAATTTTTTTCATTTTTAAATTCATGTGGGGCCCATGTATGTGAGGGGTTGGTAAAACCCCTGTGAACCATCTCCTGTACATGGAGATTTTTTAAATTCATGTGGGGCCCATGTATGTCAGGGGTTGGTAAACCCCCTGTGAACCCTCTCCTGTACATGGAGATTAGTCCACCCAATGTCTTGCAGACGGAATCATGGAAGTGAATTATTCGTCACAACTTCATCATCCAAGCCTAATTAAACTTATTGCTCACTGTGACGATGCCGAAGGAAAACATAGAAAATCAGCCACTGTTTGGTCCGAATTAAAATATGATTTTAATTCAAGTTAAAATTAAACAATCAATATTAATCACATCTTTCACGAGTCCCACAACTTTTCAAACTTACATTTCAAAAACTTTTATTACGATCTACTAAAAATCCAATTTTAATCCCCACCAAACACACTCTCACTTGTTCAAAAGCAGGTTGCACTGACATAAATTCGAGTTCGGGGCATGGCTACCAAATATATCTATTTATTCTAAACAAGCCTTATGCATCCAAGGACGGACCCAGTGTTGAAGTTCAGTCCGGACGAACGTTGACCCGTTAACGTCGACAATCAACGATCACAGACAAACAATTCAAGAGAAAGAGCAAACAAGAAAAGACAAATGTCATATTCATAACCATGTGATACTCAATAATAATTAATAAATATGATAAAACTAATCCCCCACACTCCACCGTCCACACTTGACACTCCACAGATGACAGACCACAGCCCATAAAAACATATTCAATAGAACTATAGAAGAACCAAACCAACTAACCAAGAATTAAAGATTTGAAGTATACCTAACTAACTTGCTAAGTGGCTATCATTTATCAACCGACAACTAGGGGGAATTCTTCTGTTGTTGGAGATGGAGACGGTTGTGGTCGGACAGGTGGTGGTGGACAAATGGCGATTCACCCACCAACGGTCCAGCAGGCGGCAACGATGCGACGGGCAAGAACCAAGAAGTCGAGAGATTGGAGAAGGTGAAAATTGGGAATTTGGGGATTGATTTCGATTGAATTGAATGGATAATGGGAATTGGGTTGGGCCTATATTATATAATTAAGGATTGGCCTAGAACAAATGGCCCAATCCAATCCAATTACAAAATAAATAAATAAAAAGAGAACATCAATGGCGGATTGAAGAAGACGAACCAGGTAGCTGCGCTGGAAAACCAACCTGCTCCGGCGGTCCGACGGAGCTCGCACGCGCGACCACCCCCCTGACCAGTGCTAGGTCTATCCTTGTATGCATCTCTTTGTTTTCGTTTTAGTTATTTATAATTCATGAAGCATTATCTTAATCTACCGGTTGAATGTCGTTATTTGGATTTTTCCATAATATTACTTAGCCCTTGTTCTGTAGGGATTAAAATCAATTTTTTAGTACATTTTGATATAAGATGATGAAATGTGTAATCATGTAGTTGTAGAAGTATAAAATATTTGATTAAAATTAATTATCGACTCTGATATTTAAAATAATCCCTACCAAACAATGGTTGAAGTTCTCGCTTTGCCTTTAAGATTGTAACCCCTACTACTCTAGTGTCGATTATGGTTAATAGCCACCAACACAGCTCTAAAAAATATTCACTCGTCTTGACAATTTCCTCATTCAATATATACTAGTCTTTCACCCGTGCGATGGACAA
>CAIGRS010234339.1:0-10379 GCA_903798395.1 Fraxinus floribunda | reverse complement strand
AAAAAAAAAAAAAAATTCTTTTCATTCATTCCATCAGTTCCTTCATTGAATGGTTGAACAACAATTATCAACACATTTTACATATGGTATTTTACTTATTTGTAACAAAAACATATTTGTAGGAAAAGTTAGATTTACCAAAACACCCTTATTTAAAATAATAAACCACACATTATATATTAAAATATGTAACACGTTGCATGCGTTTGTTTAACTATTTTAGTATCCTTAGAAATTAATTACTAAGAGCTTGCGATATTTTATTAAAAGTTTTTTTTCTTTAAAAGATAGTTTTTTTTTTTTTTAACTGTAAGATTTACATAAGTTGTCATCTTCATCTTCATTTTCTTTAAACTACAACTTGAAAAAATAGAAAATAAATAAATCAATAATTCGTTGGAAATAAATAACAAAAACTTCATTTGAAACCTTCCAATATTAATTTCCATCATCCAATAAATAAGTTGAGTTAAAAATGAAAATAAAAAATAAAAAATCAAGTTAAATAATATATAATTTATTTATTATTCTGCATTTCAAAATGAATTTCTTATTTAATTCGAGGTTATAGGTTTATTGATAAAAATATACAGTTGTATAATAAATGAAAATATAATAGTGTTTTGAAAAAACTTGAATTGATATAAAATTTATTTACGAGAAAGATAGATGTAAAAGATAAAATTTTAAATTTTTTCAGATGAAAGAGTTACAAAAATTACACTTTTGGAGAAAAATAAATAGTACGTAAAGTTTAAAGTAATTTCAAACACAGGTGTGATTTGTTAGTTTTAAAAATCATGCTACATATACAATATTGGTTGACAACATCCTATTTAATATCATCATATCTATCCATTTTAAAAATCTGTTTTTTACCTCATGTGCTATGATTTTGACAACACGTGATTGTCAACTATTGTTGTCAACAAATGTTGTACACTTAACTTTATTCTAGTTTTAATTATGGGTACTGATGACACCAAACCCGAACTCGACCTACATGGGCCTCTCGATTTGCCCCAATCAGTTGGTCATTGGCTCGAGCTCGAGGCCCTGGCGCTCTAGCAATGCGACACCCGAGCATGACCCCCTCAACCTCCAGCCTATATGTTTGGCCCACTATCCGTCAACAAGGTCGAGATCGAGTTTTCCGCCCCTACCTCACGTGCTTCCCTCTAACCACACGTAACCACGAAGTATTTGTTTAACTCAACCATTATCAACTTACCATAAACTTCAGCTTGTTTAAAGGTAATACAATCATATCACAACACAAACATCTCCCATACGGGAATATTAGTCCACGTAGGACTCAACCACCTGCCTCTATAAATATGCACTTCATCCTCATTATTCAGGTACGCATTTTTAAAGCATTCAGTCTATAGTTTCTTTGGAATACTTAACTGACTTAAGCATCGGAGGGGCGACGAGGACACCCCTCGACGCCTTTGTTTCAGGTATTGGAGATCGGATCACGTGGAGTTCTTTCAATCAGTTCGGGTTAGCCCAGGTACGAATTTTGGTAGCATCATTGGCGCCGTCTGTGGGAAATGCTACTAGAAGTCATGGTTAACACCCGTTCAGGAAACATGCCGGCAAGCTCATCCGGTCCTAACCAACCCCCCGCGGCGGACCTCCTGGTCCCTCAGGAGGTTATGTCAGAAGAGCAACCACATCCACTAACCGCAATTACGCCGGCTGCTTTCGAAGAACTTCGCCAGCAAGTGGCCACATTAACTCAACTGCTACAGGAGCGAAGCGTACCTCTAGCACCGTCCCTACAAAGTGGCAACATGCTCGATACTAGGGCTCCAGGTCCTAGCCGCTACGAGAACGGAACATCCGACATACCCCAGGCACCCATCGATCCAAGATCGGTTGTGATGGACCCAGCAGACCTAGCAAGGATTATTCAAGAGGGGATCGCGGCTGGGATACTCCAGAAGTCCCAGGTAGTCACCGGATTCGCCCCTAACACACCGTTCACCCCTGAAGTCCTGTCATATCCCCTACCGGATCGCTTCAAATACCCTCAGGTGAAGGAATATGATGGAACGACGGATCCCATCAACCACCTTAATATATATACCGACGTCATGAATTTGCAGGTCGCACCCGACGCTGTAATATGTAAAGCCTTTCCTTAGACCCTGACAAACGCTGCCAGAGATTGGTTCTCCACACTGGAACCCAATTCTATATCTTCATTCGCGGACTTGGCAGACAAGTTTTCCGCTTTCTTTACCAGTAGCAAGCGCATTAGGAAGACAGCCGCCTCACTCATGCAGATGCGTCAAGGACCCAATGAGACCTTCCGCAACTTCATGACAAGGTTCAACAAGGAAAGACTCCTGATCCCAGACCTACATATCACAACCGTCGTCTCCGCTCTCACATATGCAGTAAGGTGTGAAGCATTTAAGATGTCCCTGTCAAAAACTCCTCTTAAGTCGATAATCGACTGCTCACCAGGGTGGAAAAATACATTAACATGGAAGAAATAATGTTTCCAAGGAAAGATACACAGCCAGGAAAAAAGTCCAATCTAAAGAGACCCCATGAGTCCATCCAACGTTCCGATCTTTCCCGAGGTCAACCGAGACAGGAACAACCCCCTGAGATCAAGGACCTCAAGGAGTTAAAGTGGCCTCCAAAGCTACAATCTCCCGCTGAAGCCCGAGACAAGAGTAAATATTGCGACTTTCATAGAGATCATGGCCATACAATGAAAGGGTGCTTTGCCCTAAAACGGGAGATTGAGTCCCTCATCAGGAGGGGTTTTCTAGGTGCATATGTAGGCCGAGACAAGCGACCTCATAACGGTCAGGACAAGGGCAGGCCACCTGGCAACAAAAGAGATCAGCAACCCACCGCAGGCACCATTATTGTCATTATCGGAGGAACGACTCCTGGAGGGGACTCTAACAATGGACGTAAGCAGTACATGAGGCAGTACTCATTGGTCTCACACATATATGTGGGCGGAATAGAAGACATAACTTTCGGGGCAAAGGATTTGGAAGGCGTGTCTTTTCCGCATGATGATGCGTTGGTTATATCAGTGATTATTGCGAACTTTGATGTCAAGAGGATCCTAGTAGATAATGGTAGTACGGCAAATGTGTTGTCACATGAGGCTTTCGAAAAGATGGGAATCTCAACAGAACAGCTCAAACCGGTCAAGACACCTCTTCAGGGCTTTGGGGAGGCATCGTCGTTCCTAATGGTGTTGTTAGCTTACCCATCACCATGGGGTCAGAAGGAAAGCGGGTAACACAGGTCATGACCTTTCAGGTGGTTCGCACACCCATGGCCTATAACACCATCCTTGACAGGCCGCTACTAAATTGCAGAGAAGGAGACAGTTCGCACCAGAACGAAGGGAGGTCATACGAGAAAAGATTGTGAAACTCGCTAAGGCCAACTTCATCTGAGAAGTCCAATACCCCGATTGGCTTGCCAACGTGGTCCTGGTCAAGAAGGCTAACGAAAAGTGGTCGGTTTGCATTGACTTCATAGATTTGAACAAAGTGTGCCCCAAGGACAGCTACCCCCTGCCCCGGATCGACAATCTTGTGGACAGTACCTCTGGACACAAATTATACAGCTTCTTGGAGGCATTTTCTGGATACCATCAGATTTTAATGTCGGAAGATGATCAGGAGAAGACCTCATTTATGGCGGACTCAGCCATCTACTATTACAAGGTCATGACATTCAGATTAAAAAATGTAGGAGCTACATATCAAAGACTTGTCAATAAAGTCTTTGCCAACATGATCGGAAAAAACGTTGAGGCCTACGTTGATGACATGGTTGTCAAGAGCAAGTAGGTAAACTATCATGTTACAGACCTAGAGGAGGTATTTGCTACGCTACGAAAGTACAAGATAAAGCTAAATCCTGCTAAGTGCGCGTTTGGGGTGGCATCCGGTAAGTTCTTGGGATTCATGATCACCCACCGGGGAATAGAGGCCAATCTTGATAAGATAGAGGCCTTGGTTTCAATGGAACCACCAAGGTGTAAAAGGGATATTCAGAAATTAACAAGGCGAGTCGTAGCGCTAAACAGATTTGTGTCTCGTGCAACAGAAAAATGCTTCCTATTCTTTAAAATCCTAAGAGGTAACCAGAGCTTTGAATGGAATAAAGAGTGCAAGACCGCCTTTCAAGAGTTGAAGAAAGCTTTAGCGACCCCATCGATCCTCGTTAAGCCAGACCATGGTGACACGTTACTACTATACTTAGTTGTTTCAGAAAGTGCAGTAAGCGTCGTTCTAGTAAAAGAGGTCGGTAAGGTCCAGCGGCCTATATACTATATAAGCAAAGTACTCCTGGATGCAGAAACTCGGTACACGCTGAACAGCTTGCTCTTGCTTTGGTTGTAGCGGCCCGAAAACTCCGCCAATACTTTCAGTCCCATCCAATTGCGGTCCTCACTAACCAGCTACTAAGACACATACTTCAGAAGCCGGACGTTTCGGGAAAACTACTTAAATGGGCAATCGAGCTAGGAGAGTTCGTTATAGAGTTTAAGCCACGACCATCGATCAAGGCGCAAGCATTGGCAGACTTCGTTGCGGAGCTTACTCCTAGAACTCGGGGGCCATATGTTGTGGACTCGAACATGACCTCGGAGGTTTGGAGAATATATGTCGATGGGGCATCAAATAGTTCAGGGTCGGGTGCTGGATTTATCATCATTGACTCGACAGGCATGACTGAAATTCAATGTGCATTCAGGTTTGAATTTGAAGCCACCAATAATGAGGCAGAATATGAAGCTGTCATCCTAGCATTAGATTTAGCATACAACCTCGAAATTGAAAGCGTCAACGTGTTCAGCGACTCCCAACTGGTGGTGGGCCAGACGGAGGGCACCTACGAGAGAAAAGACGAAAAGATGAGTCTATACTGTTTGAGGGCGCACGACCTCCAAAGAAAATTCAAGAGCTGCCAGATTACAAAGATCACAAGAGCTAAAAACTCGAAGGCCGATGCACTATCTAGACTCATGTTTATGGGAGCTGATGGACTTGACAGAACGGTACACCTAAAGATAGTAGCGGAGCCCAGCATTTATCCAAAACCAAGCGTCATGGACATCGATCATGAGTCCTCTTGGATGGACCCGATAATAGAGTACTTAAGCGACGGGAACCAACCGTCTGACCCCCGGGAGGCAAAAACCCTTGGGGAGAGAACAGCAAGATACTATATTATCAAGGGCACTTTGTTTCGCAGAAGTCTTACTTTACCCTACTTAAGGTGCTTTAGACCCTCTGAGTCTTTCCAAGCCTTAGCAGAGGTTTACGAGGTCGTATGCGGAAATCATCAAGGAGCTCGTCAAACTCATAAGGTACGGGTACTACTGGCCTAGGATGAAGTGAGACGCCTCAGACTATGTCAAAAGATGTGACAAATGCCAGAGGTTCGGCCCCATCATACACATACCCGCCGAAGAGCTGAAATCCATCCCCTGCGCTGTACCATTTGAACAGCGGGGAGTCGACATCCTCGGACCCTTTCCTTTGGCTCGGGGACAACTAAAATTCGTCATTGTGGCTGTAGAATACTTTACTAAATAGGCAGAGGCGGAGCCACTGGCACTTATCTCGGAGCCAAAAGTCAGGTCATCTGTTTGGAAAGCCATTATTTGCAAGTTCGAGATACCAAAGGTATTGATAACGGGAGACAATTTGATAATGCACAATTCAGAAGCTTTTGCAACAACCTCGAAATCAACCACCGCCTAACATCGGTATCGCATCTGCAGAGCAATGGCCTAACGGAGGTAACCAACTGGATTATATTCAAGACCTCAAGACCAGGATTGAGGAGGCCAAGGAAAGTTGGCCGGAAGAACTCCCCGCCATCCTATGGACATATAGAACTTTTTACAAAACCGCAACCGATGAAACCCCCTTCATGTTAGCCTTCGGTGTGGAAGCCACGATACTGATTGAAGTTGGTCTCCTAACACAAAGGATAATTGTGCTATACATCACAGGACAAACAACCGAACACCTTGACTTGCTTGAAGAGGTAAGGGAGCAAGCGTCTATAAGAGCCGCAAGTTATCAGAACAAAACAGCAAAGCAATTTAATACCAGGGTCAAGACAAGGAGGTTCAGAGTTGGGGATTTAGTGCTCCGGAATGCTGCGGCCGCTGGCCACCCACAGGGCAAGTTAGGACTCGCATGGGAAGGACCTTACGAAGTCATACGAAAAGTAAAGGACTGAGCGTATAGTCTGAGGGACGCCTATGGGAAACCACTCCCAAGGCCATGGAACACAGACAACTTGAAGATTTACTACACATAAGCTAATTATAAGGATCCTAAGGTACTTTGAGTTTTTATAGCTAGACCTGCGTGCCCAAGTTTTTTTAATTTTTAGATATGGTCTATATGCCGTGTAACATTCGTTATTAAAGAACACCCAAGTCCATTACGGCAAAAACTTGTTCCAAATGCTAGTCTATAAGCCCGACCTCGACCTATATAAAAAAATCAACAAATACCCGAGATGACAAACATACAAGGTCGAGATCGAGCCCAATATATACACGTGACTTGAGCTACTTGGCCAACAAACAGCCAAGTAATACGCTCGAGCTCATCAAACAATGCGCCTCGAGCTACTTGACCCATAATTCAGCCAAATAACACGCTCGAGCTCGTCAAACAACGCGACTCGAGCTACTTGGCCCAAAATTCAGCCAAGTAATACGCTCGAGCTCGCCAACAACGCGACTCGAGCTACGTAGCCCATAATTTAGCCAAGTACACGCTCGAGCTCGTCAAACAACGCGACTCGAGCTACTTAGCCCAAAAATTCAGCCAAGTAATGCACTCGAGCTCGCCAACAACGCGACTCGAGTTACTTGACCAACAAACGACCAAGTAATATGCTCGAGCTCGTTAAACAATGCGGCTCGAGCTACTTAGCCTAAAATGCAGCCAAGTAACACCCTCGAGCTCGTCAAACAATAAGACTCGAGCTACTTGGCCCAAAATTTAGCCGAGTAATACGCTCGACCTCGCCAACCTTAGTTGCCAGAGGCTCGTGATTAACTAGCCTAAGTCTATCTCTCTCTAAAACCTCTAAGTAAGCTTGCCCCTCATTAAACCTATCTTTATCGGGCACTGACCACATGGGCCTAAAGGGATGGTCGGGGGTTTTGTGGCTTGACGAAAAAGTGTCGCTCTTTCCAACCACGGAGAGAGCTCGGGGTATCAGGAGTCTTAAATCCCCCCTTCACCGATAAATACACGAAACAATTAAACCCCGGAGAGTATTTCAAGTCATACACCATTCTAAGAAGGTCGATTCTAGGTTCAACCCCGAGACATCTACACAAGATAAAAAAAAATACATGAGCAGCCTCCAGCCATTCGGGGCTAGTTGACCTAGACATATTAAATACGAGGTCAGGAAATCAATAAAGAAAGGGTGTAGGGGCTACCTGAGCCCGCCTTTAAGGGCATCCCTGAAAAAGGTTATCTCTCTATCCCGAGCGTTTAACACGGTTTCGTCGGGCTCGGGAGTCCTAACGTCACAAATGGGCATAACCCCGAACTCCCTAGCTATCTTTATAACCACGTGTTCTTTATACATGGACGCTATCCTAGGGTACATCATCACGGACTCGACCTCGGGTTGCGAGGTTATTGGTACTGCCATAGGTACTAGCGACGTATTATCGGGGTCGGGTCTACAATGGTTCAAACTCCTAGATGTTTCGCTGCTACTACCACTCGAGCTCTCACTACTACTACTAGACATTATAAATAATACACAAAGGGACTCGAACACTTACCTCTTAAGGTCGACGCTCACCAAACCCTCTNACTACTACTAGACTTTATAAATAATACACTAAGGGACTCGAACACTTACCTCTCAAGGTCGACGCTCACCAAACCCTCTAGGACCCGAACTCGCTCTTCTGAAAGTTGAGAGTAAAAAGTGAAAAATGAAAAGTAAAAAAGTGGGGTATTTATAGGGGCCTGAGGAAGGTGAAAAGACTCTTGATCGTGGACGTTGGTTTCTTCCACGTGTTGCTGATCCAGGGCATAGCCCACCGACCTACACAATAACGATACGTGGCAGCCCAAGAAAAGGCCCATCAAACTTCCTCCCGGTCCAGTTAAGCCTCTATGCATTCGAGCCTGCCCTCCAATGAGGACCCCTCAACACGAACTCGATGCACGGGGGCCTGTGATGACACCAAACCCGAACTCGACCTACATGGGCCTCTCGATTTGCCCCAATCGGTTAGTCATTGGCTCGAGCTCGAGGCCCTGGCGCTCTAGCAATGCGACACCAAGCATGACCCTCTCAACCTCTAGCCTATATGTTTGGCCTACTATCCGTCAACAAGGCCGAGATCGAGTTTTCCGCCCCTACCTCGCGTGCTTCCCTCCAACCACACGTAACCACGAAGTATTTGTTTAACTCAACCATTAAACCTCTCAACTTACCATAAACTTCAGCTTGTTTAAAGGTAATACAATCTTATCACAACACAAACATCTTCCATAAAGGAATATTAGTCCACCTAGGACTTAACCACCTGCCTTTATAAATATGCACTCCATCCTCATTATTCAGGTACGCATTTTTAAAGCATTCAGTCTATAGTTCTTTGGAATACTTAACTGACTTAAGCATCGGAAGAGCGATGAGGACACCCCTCGACGCCTTTGTTTCAGGTATTGGAGATCGGATCACGTGGAGTTCTTTCATTCGGTTCGGGTTAGCTTAGGTACGAATTTTGGTAGCATCAGGTACTTTTATCTGTTCTACTATTTATAATGGAAAATTCGGAGTAGAAACCGAAGATAGAAGGTGATTAGCGCGAATAATTAGCAATTTTAGCCGACGATGTTCGCAACAAACTCTAGTTTTTAGCTAACAAACTTCTAATCCACGCAACAGCTATAAAAATCAGTAATATACCAATTAACATGTGATTTCGAATATTACAACCAAAAAGATTTGTTCATTGCACGATTCCTTGATTTCTTTAAAACAAAATTAAGTTTAGAATATTGATTTTGAAATTGATATTTGATTAACAAAGTCTAATATGTTTCTTTTAAAAACAGAAGAGCAGGATTATCTATGATAGTCGTGTTGGAAAAAATGAGTATTGGCTGACTTTGGCATGAGTTACCCGTTTGACTTATTTGGAAGATAAAGATTGATTTGTGTTCTCCTCCGTGAGTACATCAAAATCATATATTTACTTGTCAAAATTGATGCTCGGGTGAATGAGAAATTGAAGCTCAAAGTGTGCCACTTGAAAATGAATTTATGTTGGTAGAAAAACTAAAAACGAATTTGTCGCACATAGGAAGTAGATGAAAACAAAAACCACTTTATATAGGGTTATACTTTAGAATAATGTAATCATGTAATACTTTAAAATGATGTAATCATGTGTAACAGGGGGTGCAAATTATGGATCGAAATAGATTTCGGACCTTGAACTTTTGTGCATACACGAATGTCAGACTGAAATGAGCAAAATTGGCCCCTTAAAACTCCTGAAACTCCTATGGTAATTACCATTATGTTAATGGACAAGTTACATCCTCTAGAGCCAGTATATATATATATATATATATATATATATATATATCTCTCTCTCTCTCTCTTTTTTCCTCTTTTCAGTACACGAATTTCATCTGAAAATTCATCTGCATACAATTCGAGTTTGTTTTCGTTTTCAATTTTTATTTCAATTTTTGTGGTGATATTGTTCGGACACTAATTCAGTTCGCCGGAATAAAATTTGTAGTGCTCAAATTCTACTGTTCTACCGTTGTACCCTAGGAAGAAGACGCTCAAATTATACCTCAAGCACGTACGGTGAGAGGACGAATCTATTTTAAAGAAACTGTGTATAAATACAGTGTTTAAGCATATACGGTATTTAAATTGCAAATTCGATATCAAGTATGTAAAATCGGTGTTCATTCTGCATCTACGGTATTTAAGCTATAAATACGGTAATTCTTTCATATACGGTTATTGTTGCATATACGATAACAATTGCAAATACGGCAACTGTTGTATATACGGTAGCGATTGTATATACGGTATCAGTCTTGCATATATGATATTCAGTATAAAAATACTTGTCTAACAAGTCGAGCAACAAGTGCCATAATCAATATCGATCAAAACTACTTTTGTCTTAATTTTTTATTAGGGTCGTGCATAGAGATTGATCATAAACACTTTCTTGACCGTGGCTAATGCAAATGAAGCAATACTATAGCCCTAGTCGCGAAACAAAACAAAAATAAACTAACATTTTTCCCTGATCATAATCGACGACAATCTAATTAGAACAAGAAATT